>RJWM01004147.1:0-104531 GCA_004363535.1 Dasyprocta punctata
GCCATTTCAGTGTAATTTGTTGCATCCCATAAAAAACACAACAGAACCTCTGGGGCACAGTCAAGTTGATATCAACTCAGTCTCTACTTAATCACATAAAATAGAGGGCAGTCAACTAAGCAACTATGCCTTCATTCATCCCTAACCTAACCCTAGCCTTGGAGAATGGATAACTCTGTTCTATCCTGGTCCCGCATAGCTCTTGATACAAGTGACTTAAGGAAGTTAAGAACTTTACTAACTTCAATATATTACGTTTAAATACTCTTGACTTTCCCCACTTATAGAATAGATCTCCAAAGGCACCCCCAAAAGTGACTGTCTTTCTTATTTTTCTTTGGCTTAAAGACATCCATAGGTTGACATCCTGGGAGCAGGATGAATCACATCCCACTTCTGAAGTCTTGGCACAGATGGGATTTCCTTTAGATACTTTTTTTTTTTTTTTTTGCTAAGCTTAGGGCAAAGGGGAAAATCCCTGCTCCTCTCTTACTTCTCTTGTTGGCATATGATAAGTACAATTTATATAAAACTGGAAAAGCAAAAGCAAACCTTAGTCTTTTCTCTGTTTTCTAAAAGTGTATTTAACTGACAAAAGTTGCATATGGTTATCATGTGTAGCATGTTTTGAAATACATGAAACTTGTGGAATGACTAGTGAAGCAAAGTTAACATATACATTGCCTCACAAATTTTTTGGTAAGAAACTTAAAATCTACCCTTACAACTTTCAAGAATATAATACATTGTTATTAACAATAGCTTCCATATTATGTATCAGATCTCTTGAATGGATTGCTTTGATTAGACTGAAATTACATATATAATAATATATATATATATATATATATATATCAGTGAGATATTGAGCAGACAGTATTTAAGTCTTAGCTTAAAAACATGGAAGTAGCTAAGAACAACAGGAGTGATGTGAGTAGGAAGCTGACTTTCAGCTTCCCCGAATCCTAAAAGATCCAGACAAAGTCTAATGGATTTTGTGAGTCCTAAATTATTCTAGAATAGAATAACATGGGAACCTGGCAGTGGATGGGTAGCTGGATTCTCTCACTCTAGGAAACTAAATCAGAGACAGCCATTGAAATACCTGGCCACAATGGGAATTTTAATGGTTTTTCTCTTAAAAGAAGACTTAGGACTGTGGATATAGCTCAGTGGCACAGCACCTGCCAGTAAGTGTGAAGTCCTGAGTTCGATTCCTGGTACCAAAAAAAAAAAAAAGACAACTTTACATATAAAATAATTCTACATCTATATTAGGTTGCATGCAGATAGTTTGTTGGAAAATGCTGTCAGTAGTAATAAGGGAGTAAAGGAAGCAGGATGTGATAAAAGGAGAAAGAAACTGAACCATAATTCAGTCACAAGAGAGATTTCAGTTGATCCCCTGAGAGGCTCTAAACCTGGAATGACTCTTCAGACCATTTCAGAATTAGATAAGGGGTGAGCCTTGCACTACCATATCTAGTAATCACTAGATGAGGGTCACTGCAGGAAGGGGGTCTAAGCTTATGTAAGGAGTTCATTTAGGATGAATGAAATTCCTGGAGAGGACCTATAGAGCTTTAGATCACAACACTCCTGGTAGTTGGGAGAATATGTTTCTTGGTTCTCAGAGGAAATCTGGTCAGTGCACAACAGCACTTACTGCACCAAACACCAAAAGGAATACCGAAGGTATCCCCATTCTGAAAGCAGCACGCAGTCAGTTCAGTTAGAGAATACACAGTATGAAATTCAATAGAGCCATGCCCTGGATGAATATGTTTGGAAAGTTCTCGAAACCATAACTGTCTGTGTATGATTACTCCTGACTCTGAAATTGTCAGTTCAGGGAATGAAAGGAGGTTGATTAAAAGTCCTATCTAAATGCTCAGAGGTAGGGCCTCTCAGGGCCAATTCAAAAGGAGCATTCTTCCTACAGACTCTTTCATATTTTTTCCATTTTTATGTATTTCATGAGCAGGTGGCTACTACCTGTGGCTGATAATTACAGGCTTTATGTATCCTGCACTATGTGAAAGGAACTTGTCTGTGGTCAGAGCTGACAAGGGAGTATGCAGCATATGATTGACTGTATAAGAGGAGGAAAATTCTCCTTTTGTTATGGGCCATGGGGTTTTCAAGGCTGCTTTCCATGACAAACATTTGCCATGTTCAAGGGCTAAGGGGCAAGCATACAACCTTTTAAGAGCTTGTCAGCACAAAGTCCATTTATGGAAAGCCTTGTCTGTCCCACACAATTGGCAGGTAATCACAGTCATAGTATGTGCCCATCTTCTTTTTAGTAGCACGTGTTTGCAGTATATAATGCTTGCATTCCTTGTGCAGAGTTGGCACATGTATGCAGCACATCTTAATTCTTTTTTCATATCTTTCCCTCCTCCCTTCGCCTTCCCTCCATCCCTTGATCACCTTCCTATTTGAGAAAGATCTGTCTCCCCACTTCTTATTTTCTATTTTTAGTTTGCTTTTTATTTATAATTTTGGTTTCTTATTTAAGAGAAACCATGTAATATTGAAGCTTGTGCGTCTGATTTATGTCACTTAACATTATGGTCTCAAGGTGCATTCATTTTCCTACAGAAGACTCATCTCTATAAAAAGGCAAAAGTTCTACAGCTTCCATCACTGAAAATAATGACTGTTACACATTTTAATATTTAATACTAATAATAACAATAAAGAAGATGATGCTATGGACTTCCTAGATAAAGATGGAGGATTTGATCTTTGGAGAAACATTTTCTCTCTGGGACTAGAGTGAGGCAGCCATTGTGAAAATACCCAAGAAAATAATACAGAGATTCTGGGGAGGAACTTTGCAAAAGTGCCATAGAAGCTGCAGTTGAAACAATTGAAACAAAGAACTGGCCCTGATCTGGGTAACTGTGCCCTCACCTCTCACTTTATCCCCAATTCACATCCACAAGTAACTGCCCAGCTGATGCTTATGCAATTATCAATGGTATTGAACAATACTGGATTATTGCATTACTATTATTAAAACATTTATTTAATATTAATAAGCAGATCATTTTTCAGTTTTTATTTTTTGTTAGTACACATTTGCAGGATAATGATTACATTCCTTGTGGGGAGTTGGTACCTGTATATAACACCTCTTAATTCTTTTTCATTCCCTTCCCCTGCCCTCCCTTCCACTTCTCTTACCCCTCCCTCCATCTTTTGATCCTTTTCCTGTATGAGAAAGATCTATCTCCCTACTTCCTATCTATCTCTTGTTTTGTTCTGTATATATATTTTGAATTTCTCATAAAAGAGAAACTATGTGATATTTAAGCGGATAATTTATAATAAGATGTTAAAATTGGGTCACAAAGTTATAATTGGAAAAAGTGAAGTGAGTTTCTACCATGACACCATTGATTTTATGTTTCTAAAATGATTGTTTAAGCATATGCTGTAGAAAAAGCATGTTTCCCATCATATAAATATTTGGGGATTAAAAACAAAATTGTGAAACTTTAGAACCAGATATTACCTTTGAGGTCACTGAATACAAGTCAATCTTCTACAACTAAGGAAAGAGAGGTTGAATTGCCCAAGGTCCTACATTCAGGACAATGATTTAGGCTTTCTAGCTCCTTGGCAATTGTCTTTCAACTAGAAGAAATATTCTCTGTTTAATAATGTTATGTATATGTTACTGGAAATTTTTATTGGGTGAAAGAAAAGGGAGGCCTTGATACCTTTGACTAAAGTAGTTTTGGCTTTCTTTCTTTCTGAATTAAACACAGGGCCTTCACACACTGAACTATGTCTTCCATTCCCCCCCCACCTCTCTCTCACAGTCTGACAGAGTCTTGCTAATTTACTAAAGCTGAGTTGGAACTTGTGATCCTCTTGCCTCAGCCTCACAGAATACTGGGATTATGGCTATGTAGCACCATACCCAGTATGAGATTATTTCTGATATTCAAGAGAAAATAAGATTTAAAATATTGTGAATCCCAATTTGATTTGATCCTTAGGCACAGCTAATGGCTTAACCTTGACTTTAATGAAGGTCGTCCACATGTGATTACATAGACTGGGAGCTTCAGCATTTTTGCCTTTCACGTTCCTGTGCTCAGGATTTTTGCAGACCTTTGGGACTTCTGAAACTCCTAACAGATACCAATATATTTGTAGATTTTGGTGTTTCATTTTGTTCAGAGTCCCAAATAGTGGCAGATAGTCACAAATTGATGGCTTGGATACATTCTTCCAACAAGAAACTACCATACCTCTGTCACTATATTCCGCTACCCTTAGCCCTACAGATCTGACTCTACATACTTCAGTGTCCTAAAATGCAGAAAACACAACTAGAAAGGCTAACATGCAAGCACCTTGTATGAACAAGGACCCATTTTATTTAGTTTTATTTATTTTTAAGGCAGAGTGTTGACCAGGCTGGTCGTATATTCTTGGTGTCAAATGACTCTCCCACCTCAGCCTTCCAAGTAGCTGGGACTACAGGAATGTGCCAGCACCTATCTTTATTATAAGTTCTATAGAGACCTTTAAATAAGGAACTAATCTTAAGAACACATTTCTTTTATTTTATAGGACTTTTCCATAAATGCCAAGTTCCCAGTTCTCTACATGTCTTAAAAAACCCAATTTGGGAGATAGAAGTGGACGTGGGACCAAGCATCTCCTGCAGAATGACAAGAAACCCATTCCAACTAGTCCACCTGCTCTGCAACTCAGGATGTTGATACATGCTGATTTGCAAATATTTTGCTTACTTATTTAAATGAGGTTGTTGCATATTTGTGTTGTTGGGGGGAAATTTCTAAGACCTATCAGCTAGTAGAGCAATATCTGTGTTCATATGAAGCCCACAAGTATTGCCTTACTGGCAATTCATCTTCTGACAAACTTTACAAATTCCCTTTCTCTCTTTTCCATTCTTGCTTGTTCCAGGATTTATACCAAAAGAAAAAAGAGTCCCTACAAGAGCCTTCTGACTTGTGGGTATGAACTATATCCTGGGATCTTTTTGATCCCAGAACCTGGACTGGCATGAAGTTGAGATCTTAAACTTGCAATAGTTTCCTATGGTTGCTGTCACAAAGAGCCACTAATGGGATGGCTAAAAACAAAATTATATTGTTTCACAATTCAGGGGGTGATGGTGGCAGGAAGTCCAAGATCAAGGTGTCATTAGGGTTAGTTCGTATTAAAACTGTGAGGGAGAAATTACTCCTTGCCTTTCTTCCAGCTTACAGTGGTTTGCTGACAATTTTCGTCCCTGTCCTGTACATGTATCACCTCAGTTTCTGCCTCTATCTTCACATGGCTTTCTCCCTATGTGTATCTATCTCTGTGTCCAAAGTCTTTGTTTTGTAATGACATAGTCATATTGGATTAGGCACTGCTTCAGTTACTTCATTTGAACTTGGTCATATGCAAAGACCCTATTTACACGTAAGGCCACATTCATAGGTACAAGAGGCTAGAACATTAAAATCTTTGTAGAGGCACATAATTGAGGCCATAACAGGGCTTCTAACATGGATAACAACAACAACAACAACAACAACAACAACAACAACAACAGCAAGGGCCTCTGAATTGGGCAGGTAAAACCTTAATCTCTCTCCTCTCTTACCCTGCCAGGTGTTCCCTCATTCTCTTGATTCCATCCTACCGTTCCATGAATGAGCTTTCCCAAAGGAATCCCCATGTTGCCTTACAAGCAGTGAAGCTTCCTTCTATCTTCTAAGGCCTTGGACCTGTACCCAATTCTTAAGCCTAGGTTCTAAATCTTCTAACACCCAGTACCTACCTGGACTTCTGACTCCCAGTAGTATAGATGAATTACCTGTGCCCCTGGTCTTTTTTTTTTTTTAATTATTTAAGCAGAAAAAAAAAAAGACAGATGTAACAAAGACAAAAAACAAAACAGACAAACAAACGACTAGAGTAAATGCACAACAGTAACATTACAGGTTTACAAAACAGGATGATAGAAACTTGACAATGGTTGCAATATTATGTATTGTTATCTTTAAAGTGGTTGTTTACATTAACAGATATAGACATGTAAAACTGATCTAATCGTATCAGTATTAATTGTTCTTTCTCAATAACGAATACATTCAGCAGTGTGTTCATTTTAGTTATCTTACATATACATACATACAGATTTATATCTTTTACACCTAAATTTATATATGAGGCAGAATAATATAGAGCTAAAAACATGGGCTCCACAACCAGACTCTCTGCCCTGAAAATTCTTGGATATATGATGTTAGGCCATTTACTTGTTTGTTCTATTTCCTCTTTTGTAAACCCTCTGCCTCGAAAAATTGTCAAGGTGATAAATAATTCATATAAAGCAAGTAGAACAACACCCAGAACATAGTATCCACTCACTAAAGTTAGGTGGCATTAGCACTAGATTTTCCCTGGCCTAATGAGTTCTTGGAGAGACAGATAGGGTGACAAGGGAGGTGGCAGAGTGAAGAGGGGGACCCAAGAATGAGCAGTGAAGGAAACTGCTTCCACATCCATAGTGGGGATGAGAAAAGGCCTGGTCTCCACAGTGGAGGAGTAGATGAGAGGGCAGTGGAGGTCAGGGATCATGTGGACAGCGAACCCCTGGAGGTAGTCAAGCAAAGAATCTAGGACATCTTATCTGCTTCCTCACTGAGAACAGAATGACCTAAGCAGGCAAACTTTAGCCTCAGCAGGCACAGAGGGAAGAAGACCAATAGTGCAAGAGTGTGTTTGTGTGTATGTGTGTGCATTAAAAGTCACCAAAAAGTTCTTTGCCCCATTGTTCTGTCACCTAGTCTGTCCTATTTCCTCCATTTACAGTTTAAGAAGACTTTGTGGACTGTCCTCACCCTCTGAGCTTTCCCTCCTGTCCAAGAATCAAGCCCATGACTTTCATCCACAGCATTTGCCACCCTGAACTGTTGCTGCCAGCAGAGGTTGCTTGCAAAATTCTCTGTTTGGTTGTCACTGTTTGGCTATTACCCCACTGAAAAGGAACAGCTCAACAAATGAGTTTAAACTATTCGCTTTTCAAATATTAGGTTAAGGCTATCTGAAGTTTGATCAAGATATGGTGGATAAGAAATCCTGCCCCTCCTAAAAATTTAGGTTATGATTCAAGTGCTCTTTCAAGAAGCATTTCAGAATGTTGACTGTATGCATTATCCCAGTGCCCAGCAACCGTGGCATAGCTACATTTAATCAGTCTTTTGTAATGAGAGATGCATGTGGGTGAAGGCATTTGGTCATTAAAGGAAAACACCAACCTTCCCCTGACCCTGCTATTCCCTTCAGGTACCACCCTGAATAACACTGTCCCTCTTCTTCGTGGATTGTCAGGAAGCTAGTCCATACTTGCTGTTTTTATTGCCTTGCCATTTGCAATCCCATTAGACTCTATAAGCTTTAACTCTGTTTCTTCTTTTCTCACCTAAAAATGCTCTTCAGGAGTTATCATTACCTGTCACGTCACAAACCCAGTGGCTGCATAACAATCCTTAATCTTCCTGACTTCTCTGTAGCATCAAATGCCTGCAAAAATTCTCTCTGCCTAAGGATTCAATGGCCCCAATCCACCATGGGCTTCCTGTACCAAAAGAGTTCCTCCTCTGAATCTTTTTTTGGCTGTTTTTCCTCTTCCCCGTAGGTGTAGTTATAGCCCCATGTTATTCTCCCATCTTCTACCCTTTTCCCCAGTATACCTGGCTTATTGGATATAGAAGGTCCTCCAGACAGAGAGCTGGTGGAAGCACAGAATGTCAAAGGCCAGAAATATTTAGCCATTCATCTTTGCAGAATTTCCTACCAGGAAATTTCAGCAGGCATTGAGCCAAGCACCAAAGCAGAAGAAACCAACATAGCAATGCAACACTGGGATGCTATGTTGCATGTAGTTTAGAGCAGAGCATGGATGCAAACGTTCTTGACCATAGAATAAAAGATGAGTCCAAAGCAGTCAGTAAGCCCGTGTGCTTGAAGATTACTTCTAATGGTTGCACATAGTATGTCTAACAATACACCTCAGTCTCTAGATAGAGGTTAGATTTCCATCTTGTACTTTTCCCTCAAGTTACTTAACACACTGAATACAGTATATTACATACTCACTAGTCTATATCCACCTTTAAGGTATAAGATTTGGAGAGCAAAGGCAGTTTATATCTTTTTCACCTTCCTATTTCCAATATTTGTCCCATAGAAGGTGCTAAACAAATATTCGTTGAAAGAGTGACTCTAGAATTTTAAAATTTGGAAATCAACTAAGTGGAAAGTATGGGAAAGAAATCATATGTAAACTAAGGTAAATTTTGTACAAATTATATACCATATAATCTTTTTTATGTCTTTTTTTTAAATAAAAGGAAAACAAGAAATAAAAACATAACAATTTCACCCCAACCAACAAAACAGCAACAATCAACAGCATATCGGATATTCCCAAAAATTATTTAAGATGAAAAACACAGACATGAAACATTATTTAACTAATTGTTAACACAATTATTTTTAAATGAACATTTCACATTAAAAATAAAATCTGAAGGTGACCCTGAAAAAATTACATTTTACTCAAAATTCTTTTTCTCTGACTGTTACAACTAATCATTTATATACATAGATTTTGTTTCAGATGACATGATACTCTACCCAGAGAATCCCAAGAACTCCACACCTATCTTTTTGTGACAACAATGTATTGAGGTCTCCCAATACAGTTGTATTAAGGCTTGCTTGATTTTTCATGTCGATTAATAATTGTTTTATATAACTGGGTGGACTAGTATTTGTTGCATTATTATCTCTTCCTCTTAGATTGTTCCCTTACCAATATATAATGACCTTCTTTGTCTCTCTTAATCAGTCTTGGCTTAAAATTAACTTTATCCGCAAAATATTTTGAAGGACATTTTAGAAAGGGATGATAAGTACTACAACTCCACAAACCCCAGTAGAAGGAATCCACCAGGAAAAAAGAAAACAACATGATAAAGATAAGTCATTACATATCAGTTTTAACCATCAATGTTAATGGTCTTAATTCATTAGTCAAAAGACATAGACTGGCAGAATGGATCAAGAAGCAAGATCTAACAATATGCTGTATACAAGAAACACATTTAATTCAAAAAGATACTCATAGACTGAAAGTTAAAGGTTGGAAAACAATACTCCATACAACAGGAGTCCAGAAGAAAGCAGAGGTAGCTAATCTATTTGCTCAGATAATCTTGTAGTGTTGTTAGAGGTGAACTGCAATTTGTTCTCTGAAATTCCTGCCAAAGGAAAAAAAAAAAAAAGATCAATGATAAAATTTATGTCTGTTGACTTTAAGAAAAAAAAAGTCACTCAGAGGAGGCACAGCTATCATTGGTTTATTTATTTATTTATTTTTTTGTTTGTTTGTTTGTTTGTTTTTGGTCTTTTTGAGACAGTCTTGCTATGCAGTTCAGGCTGGCCTGGAGCTCACTTTGCAGCCCAGGCTGGTCTCGAACTCACAGTAATCCTCCTGCCTTAGCCTCCTGAGTATTGAGATTAAAGGCATGCACCAACATGCCAGGCTATCATTGTATTATTAAATTCAGTGTCTCTGTGGTTCTTCACAAATAGTTACTGGCTGGGCCACAAACAATATCTACTGGGTCATTTATAACTAGATACAATAGTGAATGCTGTAAGACTATTTTTGACAATGTCCCTCAAGGTAGATTAATTACATATTATAAATTTAAAGCAATTCTATGACAAGAAGACCAAAGCAATGTAACCAGCTCCATGGAATTCTGAAGACTTGGCTTGTTTCAAAGGTAAAATTTAGAATATCTAGTATAAAGCATATCCTAAGACATGAGTATCCCCTGTACTATGATCTAAACGAGTTTTTTGGTCAAGGACATTTGAGAAATATTGCATACTTAGAACCTTCTGTTTGGGAATTTTTACATTTACATTTACATTTACATATACTAAATGTTTTAAGAAGTCCTTTAGTAAAGAAACTAATCCTTATGAAATAGCACCTATTTACATTTCAAGGAATTGTATAGAGATGGCTTATCCACCAAAGAGTCATGTGCTACAAGCTTGGTACCTAGTATGTGATGGGAACTTTAAGAGATGAGGTAGAAGGAAATTAGGTCATAGGTGCTCCACCCTCATGAATAGATTAATCCTTTCTTTCAGGAGTGGGCCAAGTCCTGTGGGTCTAGAGTATTACCTGCAGGAGCGGGTTGTTAAGAAAGAGTGTGCCTGGTCTCTGCTTTCTCTCTTCTGCTCATGCATCTACCATTCTTGCATGTACTCCTGCCATGTGATACTATCCATCATGAGACCCTCACCAGAAGCTGGTGCTGGTACAGGCTCTTAAACCCCGAAACTATGAGTGAAATAATACACTTCTTTGTATATTACCTAGTGGCAAGCATTCTGCCACACTAGATGGACTGTGATAGTGCATATTGGCCCCTCTGGATGTGGTCAGAAATACACTGCTATTGTTATTGACAATAACAATCGACTATTGATTGATTATCTTAACCAATAACTATTTTCTGTAGGTTAATGTGTCATTAATTCAAATTGCTTGGTTTTCTTCACTAAAATTTAAGACTTAAATCACCAGATAATAAAAAAATTATACCATGCATTGCCCCTCCTATCTGGGCAGGCATACTTAAGATTAATAACAGTAAGAAAATATAATTTCCATGACAAAGGAAAGGAAAAATGAAGTTTGTGTCCTGGGATATTGCTATTACTGGTCATTGGAAGGCTCTCCCCTGCAGTATGTCAGAAAATCATTAGCTAAATGAAGAACCAGAGACACACACAATTTAAATCATCTGAATGAAATTGGAAAAAGCCTTTATGAAAGAGGAGAAAATAGCTAACTTTTATTTCTTTTTTTGTTGTTTTAGAGGTTTTGTTTTCACTAAATCTCTAAAATACTCTTTTTACTCTTTCTATGCCTTCTAAAATCCACAAAGATAAAGCAGCATGTAAAAAACGTGCGGTAAGGCAGCTATAAACATTTTGCGTTTCATTTTGAAGCTCATTATATTTTTGGCAGCGAATTTATCTTGCTAATAATGTTTTACTAATTTGGAAATTAATTTTAATTAGTATTTCCTGTGAACACACTGAGCAGAAGCGGGAATGCCTGCTTGAGGTTAAAAATTGACCTTGGATAATCCAAAATTCACCCTTACCCTGAGTGGAATACCCATGATTACATCTGCCCTGATGTGCTAATGTCCAAATCAATATCTCACTTCCAACCCATCCCTGTAGTCAAGGAGTACTCCAGCAATTTCTCCTATATGTTGATGTATGCAACACAAATTCACTATCTTTCTGTCCAGTTTTTACCTCTTTTCCCCTCTCTCAATGATCTCAAATTGGACCCACTTCCCAGCCAACTCTCCATACCAAAACCTGGGAGCCACTCTAGACCCCTCATTCTCACTCTCCACCTTTCTTGGGACTAAAATTCAAATTCTTTGGGGGTGATATTAAAAGGCTTTCACAGCCAATATCAGTGTTTTCCAATGAAGGCTTTATGGGAAAGTGGGGCATGATTTCGTTCTGTGCAACACTGTCCTCATTTCCAATCCCATTGACAAAATGCCAATAAGTCTCTAGTTGCCACGAAAGCCAGAAAATCAAAAAGATCTTTAAGGATACCAAGACCACCTCACAGTTGATAGACCAGAGTGGCGCCTATAGCAAGGATGGCCCAACCGTAGACCAATGATCTATGATGTGTTGTAACTTTAAAAGATGAACTAGATTCAGCAGATTCTCTCATTTATGGTAAGAAACACTAATAGAAAGAACCATTAGGAATTGTTATTGTTGAAGGGTCAAGGAGTGGAGGAAGAGGTACTGAACTCAGAATCTATATGGCCATGAGATTGGTGGAGAGACCAGCAGAGTCACACAGATAGCATGTAGTCTGTACTCCTCTCCAATGTTGTCCCAACAGTAGCATTGGTAGCAGTCCTGAGGACTGCAAGGGGAAGAACAGAGAGAAAGCAGGGTACCAAGAGAATTGAGCAGCAGAGTGACATCCATAGGTGGAGGCAGTGCTCACCTCTGATCTGCCTCTGAAGAGCCTCTCAAGCCCAAACATACACATTTTGTTCATCTGTTTGTTTGTTTTTGTACTATAATGACTTATAGAAGAAAGAACAGCCTGAAGAAGAAAGTTGTTTCTTTTTTTATTTTGAAGAGAATAAAACAAAACAAAACAAAACAAAACAGAACAAAGCAGATCAGAGCAAAACAATGCAAGTAACACGGGATTTCAAAGCAAGACAACAGGAAATCAACAGTGGCCACCATAATGTCTCTTGTTTTCTTCAAAATAGCTGTCCATACCTTCACACATACTGAAATAAAACAATACAAAACAAACTAAAACCAATCAAAGCAAAGAATAAAAGCATTATTGGACTTCAAAACACGATGATAGGAAATCAGCAATGTCTACCGTAATGTCTCATTATCTTCGAGGTAGCTGTTCATGCCATCACACGTATTAACATCAATTCTTGCAAACTCTTCAGGAGAAGTTCTAGGTATGTATAAGCCTATATATGTACATCTATCCTTTATGTATTAGAGGGAAAAACAAAACAAAATACAAGAAAAACAAGCAACAAAAGAGACTAATAACAATAACAAAGAGCCCAAAATAATAACAGTGTGGGCTTGCAAAACAAGGTGGTAGGAACATAACTAAGGTTGTTATTTTGCATAGCTATCTTCAAAAGGGTTACTCAGGTTGCCAGATATAAACATGTAAAATTAATCTAATCCTATGAATGTTAACTGCTTTGTTCCAAGAACTAATAGAATTAATAATATAATCATCCTAGCTATCTTAAGTGTGTTTGTACAAATTTGTGTTTTTTTCTTCTCCTTTCCCTCTTTTCTCCTTTTCTCTAAGTGATTTTTCCCTTTTGAGCAGTTTCTAACCCTTTCACAATATTTATTGAAGATTTTGTATCTTATTTACTCTTTCAGTTTCTTACACTAGGGAGACAATATGGTATTTACACATGTGAGTTTGATTTATTTCACTTATGAGTATGGTCTCAAGTTGCACCCATTTACCTATAAAAGCCTCAATGTGATCCTTCTTTATAGCTGAATAGTACTCCATTGTGCAAAAATACCACATCTATTTTATCCATTACTTCACTGACGTGCACTTGGGTTGTTTCCAAGATTTGGCTATTACAAATTGTGTTGCTATAAACATGGGTGCACATATATCACTATGGTATGATGTTTTCAATTCTTCTGGGAATATGCCCACAAGTGGAATAGCTGGGTCAAATGGGATCTCCAATCTCAGTTTTTTGAGGAACCTGCAGACTGATTTCCACAGTGGCTGCACCAGTCTACACTCCCACCAACAATACACGAGAGTTCCTTTCCCCCCAGAGCCTCTCCAGCATTTGTTATTGGTGGTTTTCTTGATCCTGGTCATTCTTTCTGGAGTGAGATGAAATCTCAGTGTTGTTTTGATTTGCATTTCTCTAATGAACAAAGATTCTGAACATTTTTCATGTATTTATTTTCCATTTGTATTTCTTCAGCTGAGAAGAGTGTATTCATTTCAGATGCCCATTTTTGGATTGAGTCTTTCAATTTCAGGAACCTGACTTCTTTTTAAATTCTTTATATGTTCTAGATAGAAGTCCTTTGTCTGAGGGACAGTTGACTAAGATTTTTTTTTCCCAGTTTGTGGGTTTTCTTTTCACTCTGTTGGAGATTCCTTTTGACATGCAAAAACTTTTTAATAAGATGAGATCCCAGTTATTGATTCTGGGAAGTATTTCCCATGCAGTTTGATTTTTGTTCATGAAATCTCTGCCTACCCCTATGTCTTCTGGATTTCTACCTACTTTGTCTTCCAGTGGATGTAGTGTTTCTGTTTTAATATTTAGATCTTTGATCCATTTTGACTTTAGTTTAGTGCATGGTGATAGGCATGGGTCTAGTTTTAGTTTTCAGCATATGGAAAATCAGTTTTTCCAGCACTATTTATTAAAGAGGCTATGTTTCTTCCAGTGTACATGTTTGGCCCCTTTGTTAAAGATAAAGTGGCTGAGTGTGTTTTTAGTTGTGACTGTACCTTCTAATCTATTCTACTGATCTTCAGGTCTGTTTTTATTCCAGTACCATGCTGATTTTATCACAGTAGCATTGTAGTCTAACTTCAAGTCAGGTATTGTGATGCTTCCTGCCTTGCCTTTGTTGCTCAGAATTGCCTTTGCTGTTCTAGGTCTCTTCCGGTTCCAGACGAGTTTTAGGGATGATTTGTCTAGCTGTGTGAGATGTGTTAATGGTATTTTGTTTGGCATTGCTTTAAATCTGTATAACAATTTTGGAAGAGTGGCCATTTTCACAATGTTTGTTCTTCCTATCCATGAACAAGGAATGTCTTTCCATTTTCTGAGATCCTCTTCAATTACTTTTTTCTGAGTAATGTAATTTTAACTGAATAGATCTTTCACTCCCTTTGTTAGACTGATTCCTAAGTATTTCATTTTTGGGGACCCTATTGTGAAACGTGTGGCTTCTTTTATTTCTCTCTCAGTGAATTTGTTGTTTGTGTACAGGAATGCTATTGATTTTTGAATGTTGACTTTGTATCCAGCTACATTACTGAATTTGGTTATTACATCTAGAAGTCTTTCAATAGAGTTTTGGGGGTCTTCTATGTAGAGTATCATGTCATCTGCAAATAATGATAATTTAACTTCTTCTTTTCCTATATTTATTCCTTTTATTTCTCTCTCTTGTCTAATTGCTCTGTCTAGTATTTCCAGCTCTATATTGAATAGGAGTGGTAATAATGGATATTCTTGTCTTGTTCCTGATTTTAGAATGAAAGCTTTCAGTTTTTGACCATTTACTATGATGCTGGCTGTTGGTTTATGACATATGACTTTTATTAGGTTGAGATACAGGCCACCTGTTCCGACTTTCTGTAGGATTTTTATCATGAATGAGTGTTGGATTTTGTTGAAAAGTTTTTCTGCATCTATTAAGATGATCATGTGATTCTTGTCCTTGGCTCTGTTGATATGGTGTATTACGATTATTGGTTTGCATATGTTGAACCATCCCTGCATTCCTGGGATGAATTCCACTTTGTCTTGGTGTATAATCTTTGTGATGAATTGCTGCATTCTGTTTGCCAGTATTTTCTTGAGGATTTTTTGTATCTTTGTTCATTAGGGAGATTGGCCTGTAGTTCTCTTTTTTGGTTGGGTCTTTTTCTGGTTTTGGTATTAGGGTAATACTTGCTTACAGGAAAGAGTTAGGGAGAATTACTTCTCTCTATATTTCATTGAAGAGCTTGAAGAGTGTTGGAATTAAGTCTTCCTTGAATTTCTTGTAGAATTCAGCAGTGAATTCATCAGGACCTGAGCTTTTCTTTGTTGGTAAGGCTTTAATTATATTTTCAATTTCATTAATTGATATTGGGTTATTCAGCAGTTTTGCATCTTCTTAACCCAGCTATGGTAATTCATATGTTTCAGGGAATCTGTCCATTTCTTCTGTGTTATCAAACCTATGAAAGTAAAGGTTTTTGAAGTGGGTATTGATGATCTTTTGTATTTCCACAGGGTCTGTAGCGATTTCACCTTTTTCATTCCTTATTGCATGGATGAGTTTTTCTTTCTTTTATAAGGTTAGCTAGGGGCTTATCAACTTTAATCTTTCAAAGAACCAACTCTTTGATTCATTAATTCTTTGTAGTGTTTTCTTAGTTTCTATTGCATTAATTTCTGCTCTGAACTTAATAATTTTCTCCCTTCTTTTGGCTTTGGTGTTGTCCTGCTCTTCTTTTTCTAGATGTTTGAGGTATAGCATCAAGCTGTTTATTTGTGTTTGCTCTGTTTTCCTGATGTGGGAATTCACCACAATAAATTTTCCTCTGAGGACTGCTTTCATTGCATTCTACAGGTTCTGGTAAGTTGTATTTGTATTTTCGTTTGGTTGTAGGTATTGTTTAATTTCTTCTTTAATTTCCTCTGTGACCCATTGATTGTTCAGGAGTGTATTATTTAATTGTCATGTGTTTATGAAGTTTTTGCAGTTTTTTTTCATTGATTTCTAGTTTCATGGCATTATGATCAGATCATATGCATAGAATAGTTTCAATTCTTTTGCATTTACTTAAGCATGTTCTATGGGCTAGTGTATAGTCTATTTTAGAGAATGTCCCATGTGAAACTGAGAAGAATGTATATTCTGATGTTGGGTGGAACACTCTGTACGCATCTACTAATTCCATTTGTTCACAAGTTAGATTTTGTTCTTTTATTTCTTTGCTGATTTTCTGTCTAGTTGATCTGTCTTTTTGTGTCAAAAGGGTATTAGGGTCTCCCATTATTGTGTTATTGCTTATTTAATTTTTCATTTCTATTAATATTTGTTTTATATAGCTGGATGCTCTCATATTTGGTGCATATATATTTAAGATTGTTATCTCTTCCTCTAGAAGTTTTCTCCTAACTAGTATGTAGTGACCTTCTTTATCTCTTTTGATCATTCTTGGTTTGAAGTTCACATTGTCTGCAAACAGAATAGCTACCCCTGCCTTTTTTGGGATTCCTATTGCATGAAATATTGCTTTCCATCATTTGATTTTCAGTTTATGAATTTCCTTTTGGGTTAGATGGGTTTCTTGTATACAGCATATGGTTGAATATTTGTTTCTTTTCTTTTTTTTTTTTTCTTTTTTTGTGGCACCAGGGATCGAACTCACAATCTTGTGCCTGCCAGGCAGGTGCTTAAGACACTGAGCCAAACTCCTGGCCCTAGTTTTTTGAGACAGGGTCGCACTATGTAGTTCAGGCCAGGCATGCACGCACATTGTAGCCCAAGCCAGCCTCGAAATC
This sequence comes from Dasyprocta punctata, assembly GCA_004363535.1. Lineage (NCBI taxonomy): Eukaryota > Metazoa > Chordata > Mammalia > Rodentia > Dasyproctidae > Dasyprocta > Dasyprocta punctata. The sequence goes on from RJWM01004147.1 coordinate 16,956, forward strand.
AAAATTCTCCTCCTATCTCAGCCTCCTGAGTGCTAGGATTAAAAACGTGCACCACCACCCCTGGGTCGGATGTTTGTTTCTTGATCCATTCTGCCAGTCTGTTTCTTTTAATTGGTGAGTTGAGACCACTTACATTAACGGCTATAACTTATACATATTGGCTTATTTTTATTATATTATATTTTTGCTGTTGGTTCTTTACCTTTCCCCTCTGTTTAATTGTTTACCTTGCTTAGTGGTATTTTTTTTTCTGTTGGTGTTCTTGAAATAGTAGCTATTTTTGTGTCTATCTGGAGTATCTTTCAGTATTCTTTGCAAGGTTGGTTTGGTGGTCATGAACTTCTCCAGCTGTTCTTTGTCATGGAAGTGTCTTATTTCTACATCAATTTTGAGGGACAGTTTTGCAAGGTACATCAATCTGGGTTGGACGTCGTTTTCCTTTAGGATTTGAAATACCTTACTCCATGCCTTTCTTGATAGTATTGTTTGTGTTGAGAAGTCTGATATGATTCTGATGGGCTTTCCTTTATAGCTGATCTGTCTCTTTTCTCTAACAGCTTTTAATATTCTGTTCTTATGTTGAATTTGTGGGATGTTGGTTATTATATGTTTGGGTATAGATTTATTTTAGTTATGGCTAATTGGAGTTTAATATGCTTCACTTATCAGTATGTCAGCTTCCTTTCCCATGTTTGGGAAATTTTTGGCTATTATTTCTGTAAACAGTCTTTTGATACCACTTGTGTTGCCACCTTTTTTGTTTACACCTGTCAATCTTATATTGTTTTTCTTTGCATCATCTTGTAACTGTTGAATTGTTATTTCTTGATTCCTTGTTATTTTTAAAAGATCTTTCCTTTCCCATTCACTAATTGTAATCTTGTCTTTGAGGTCCGAAAGTCTATCTTCACATTCATTGAGGTGGTTTTGCCAGCTTTTGATGGAATTTTTGATTTCCTGGATATCTCTTTGAATCTATTTCATGCATTTTGTTTGTTTCTTACATTGTTCATTCAAGGTTTCTATCTTTTTGCAATGCTCGTCAATTTTTTAAACTGTCTTCTTTGGATGCATTCAGCATTTCTTTTATTATGTTGATCATTTCCTCTTTTACCTGGGAAATTATTTCTAATCTGAGTTCCTTTACAGCTTCATGGAGTTGTTTCTTTACTTCAGTTGCTATCATTTGAGAAGTTTCAAGTGTATGGTTTACACTTTCTTCTGTGTCCATATGTCCTAGACTTGTTTGGGATGGGTTGGAGGTTTGGAATTGCATTTTGCTCTTTTGTTTTGTCATTTTTCTGTATTGCCCTGGAGAAGCTGAATGCAAGGTCTCAGTTGCTTCCTGGGTTGAGGATATCTGTCTGTACTGGAGGGTGTTTCCCCAACTGAATGGGAGTCATTGGGCAGGCCTTACCAGGCCCCTAGTGGCAATTGAAGACTCCTGAAATGTGGGGAGAATGCTGGGCAAGCTTTCAGCACAGCCCATGTGGCGCTGCGAAGCTCCCTGGCTGCTTGAGGTTGCTGGACTCTACCAGGTTTTGAGTGGCATACCAAGGATGAACAGCTAGATGGAGTATGATGTGCAGGCCTTCAGCTCATGCCATGAGGCACACTAAAGCTTCCCAGCTGCTTGGGGTTGCTGGGCAGGACCCTACCGGGTTCCAAGTATGCTGCTGAGCTTCCATGGCTGGGTGGAGTTTGCTGTGCTGGCCTTTAGCTCACACCACTCAGCACCAGAGGTTCCCTGCAACTCGGGGTTACTGAGTGGAGCCCAACCAGGCCTGAGGGACCTTCCTGAAGGTCCTGGGCTGACTGGGGATGCTGGGCAGGGGCCTAGCAGTTTCCCAGTGGGGTGCTGAGCTTGCGCAGTTGGGTGGAGTTTGCTGTGCTGGCCTTTGGCTCGTGCCACTCAGCACCGGAGGTTCAAAAAAGTTGTTTCTTAGCTCAACCCCCTCTGATTACAATCCCTAGAGCCTCAAGCAAGTGTTTTTAGGTATTTTTTTCTCGTCTTCGGAGTGGAGCTTTGTCTTAGTCGGCTACTCATAACAAACACGTAAGATGAGATACAAAGAAAAGTTTTATTTTGGCTCACAATTTTGGAGATTCCAGCCTTGATAGACTGCATGTTGCTTTGGGGCTGATGCTGAGGCAGTACATCTTGTCAGGGAGCACATGACAGAGCAAAACCAATTCACTTCATGGCCAGCACATGAAAAAGATGAGAAAGTCAGCCGGGGTCCTACTGTCCCCTTCAATGGCGTACCTCTCTTTACTTGAAGACCTCCCCATCTCTCAGAGTTCCCACACTTCCTAAGTGCACCAAGATGAAGACCAAACCCATAATAAATACGTGGACTGTTGGGGGACATTTCAGATCCAAACTGTAGCAAGATTCTAGTATCTTTCCTGCCTGAGATCTTGCTCAGTGATTAACTGCATGGCATTAAGTCACTTGGCCAGTTTCTAAAATTTTTAAATTAAATCAGTAAATCCCACTGCATGAAGAGGACATAAAAATCAAAATATGTAATATGTGTAGAGGTGCTTTGTAAATTTATCACTGACATTTATGACATATTTATTATATTAGTGTTAATTCTATTTTGTATAACTTAAACCTACCTTTATACTATTTTGAAACTGAGGAAGTTTTTTTAGTAATCTCAGTTAAGGGATTGCTCTACTTCTAAAAACTGTTCATCACTTCCTTTTTTTTGTTGCAACACTATGACTCCTTCTGCAGGTATAGGTCAATGGGTTTTTTTGTTCTTTCTTACTAAACAATTTTTAACTATAAGTAGTGCCTTCAAAACCCTCATGTGGCTGTGGAACAATTTTTCGAAGATTGTTACTTGAGTTTCATTTGTATCTACTAAAATTTTTTTGCAAATCCATTTAGAACTCTGAGGGTTCTTGGGGTTGGCCTTTCCCTTTTCCATCATCCAATTAGTAATTAAGACCTGTCTTGCATATCTCATAAATTTCTTGAGAATTAGTTCACCCATGTTACCCTTGCTCAGACCACCAGCACCCCTCCCATGAATGATGGCACCATTCCCTGATCGCTCCCTTTGCTCAGTCTTTCATGCAGGTGCTGCACCCACATCAATGAGCAACACAGGCAACATACAGGCTTCCGATGCCACAGAGGTTTTTTACACAATTGGGAAAGAGGTATTTAAAAGCCTCCTCAAGAAATCCCTGATAGACTCTGCCAGCCTGAGGTTTAGCTATCTCTAACATGACATCTGCCCAACTTGGTACCAGGCCGAGAGAAGCAACTTACTTCTCTAAGAGTAACTTCTATGTTCTCCTTCTAGTTCCAGAAATAAACTTCCCCCTCCCTTTTTGCATGTGCCCAAGCCCTCTCCAATCCCAGGATTCCACAACCACCCAAGTGCTCCTCCCCCAGCCCCCAGTAAATTGGTGTACATAGATGCTCCTTCAAATCAGCTGTTGATACATCATTTTTCCCACCTCCCAAACTCCTCCCCCAACCAAACCAGATAGAAGTAGTTCCAGTTCTTTGTTCTGACTGAGAATGCTTGTGTCTCTTCTGTAGCCCTCCCCTGCCCACAATGAAGGCCTTTTTTCTCCTTTCTTTGTCTCTGTTATAATGCCAAAAATCTTACCAAGATCTTATCAATCCTCAAGTTGCAAATTGTAATGAGTGCTACATAGAAAGTAAATAACAATCTGGAATAGAAAATACAAGGGTCATGGCATGTTTTAATCATGAGGTGATCAGGAAAGACCTCTCTGAAGATGTGACTTTTAAACAAACTGGAAGGAAAAGAATAAGCCAACCAAGAGAAAAGAAAGAGTGAATAGGAACATGCTAGGACCCAGGGGAAAGAAGAATTTTTGCTAATGTAAGAGAATATCTCTACAGTTGAGTAGTTCTCCATGTCCATGGGAGGATTAGCACAGCCCCTCCCCTCAGCATGTGCAACAAATATGCTGAGATGAGAATAAAGGGATGGGAGTGTAGCTCAGTTGTAGAGTATTTGTCTAGTATTTGTGAAGCCTGGATTTCAATCCCCAGCACAGGAAGAGGATAGGAGAAGAAGGAAAAGAAGAAGAAAGAAGAGGAGGAGGAGACAGAAAAACAAGTAAGACACCCTATCTAGGTGGATGAGTGCTTTTTGTACAGTATAAATGTGATTAAATCACTCAAGGAGCTTCATGATTTCTCATTGTCTTTAAATGTTCAAATATTTTAATTTAATTTAGAAGAACCCTAATGTTCAGGCTCCCACCCACTCCCTCACTTTGCATTCTTACCTGTTCTGACTCTCCTCACTTTGCGAAGGCCTTTTCATTCATTGAGTACACTGTGTTTCCTTCCCAAGACTTACCTCTTCTGTCTGCTGAATGGGTGCACCCTTTCCCTTGCTTTTGCTTAATTGATCCTCCCTCACTTTTAAAGCTTCAAATATCACTTCTGAAAAACTTTAAAACCATGTGTCTAGGGACTTTCATATCTTTCACACAGACCCTGGGCTGCTGTGTATCTAATTCTAGTCATGCATTCACTTCAGATTTCTAGGAAGAAGTTCATGGTACCTTATTACGACTACTCTTGTTATGGTCCACGTGTGTACCAACTGTTCTTTCACTAAGAATCTCAAATGGCTCTGTAATAGATTCATGATCATTAAAAATCTTTTTCAAATGTATGGATAGAACACACTGTATCTTGACATTTCCATATTCAGAACAGCAACTCGATAGCCTCTTAATCTAAAGTAGTTATAAATGTAACAGAAGAGCAGTCTCCTTACACAGACCCCCACAACAGAGTAATAGTATGGCTAGAGGACCATAACATTAGCAAAATCCATTTGGAGGCTGCATGAAACAGAAAGGAAAGAAGTGAATCTAGTTTCTTAAGATCACATTCCCAAGCTAAGTACAGAAAAAAAGAAGCCTGACATTCACGTTTTTGAGGATGGTGCTAGAGCTTGAATCCAGGGCCTCAGGCATGCTATGCACTCGCTATACCACTAAGCTACATCCCTAGCCCTTGGCTTCACATTTGTTAACAACCCTCCACAAACAGAACCAAAAAGCTGGGAAACTGGGTTTAAGATGTTTAAATCCTACTCTAGTGAAGTAATGATTTTACATTAATTTTCTTTCACTAAAATTTGTATATAACCAACCCATCTTAAAACAAATTTGATAATATGTTTGTATGCCTGCATCTTCTTATTTTAACTTACATGGCTTTAGATTGCTTGGGAGAAACCTCAAAGTAATAGCAGTGCTTATGATTTCGAGCAAAAATGCCATCAAGTGATATAAATGCCACTTACTGATTTATTAGTCAACCTCATTCTGACACTTTGAACATATACAGAAAAGACAAGGGTACAATGAAGCCATCTTGGGTTACTAATCTGATCTGAGAAGGCTACTTCCCTTACTCAGGTAGCAAACAACTTTAATGTCAAGTCCCATAGATGCTTTAAAAGGTCATTTTGCAACTGAAGTGTCAAATTTCTTTCAGTGGTTCCAAAGTAATCAATAGTGGGGATCTTATTTATTTTATGTATGCCTTCATCTTCTATAAGAAGGAATTTGAGATGATATATGTATATATGCAAAAAGATAAAAAATAATACAAAGTAATAGAAGTAAGGGGCTAAAAACAAAAATAAAATTCAACTGGGAGTGGAGTATCACAATGTGTTAGTTTCACTGTTTTTTTTTTCCTTTTGGAAAACTAGTCTTCATATGTGTTAGAGACATTTGCTATTTCCACATAATACACTTACTTTAATAAAGCACAAATTACAAGAACTCTTCTAGAATTTGTCAGAATCTTTCCCTTCATTGTGTTTGTCACTACCTCAACAGACTTTCACTGAATCTATTATTAGTGTTTGACTCATCCAGAGTAAATAGTCTTTTAAATTCTTCCATATTTAATAAATATGGTTAATGAATTTAGCTTTGATAATATTCAGTATATTACTTAATTCTTTATTTTTATTTTTATTTTTGGTACCGGGGGTCGAATTTATAACCTTGCGCTTTCCAGGCAGGCACTTATGCCACTGAGCTAAATCCCTGGCAATTTCAGATGATATATTTGATCACTTAGATGGCATTCTTGTTAAGGGTAAAAGAAATGTGATAGTCAAATAGTTTGATCCTCCATACAAAATTTTATTATTAAAGCTTACAGTTCCTAACAGGAGCTTATCCGCTCCCTCAGAACAAACACCTTTAGTGCTGTCAGTGCTGTATTTCCTACCAAGCAAAAGCTCAAACTTATGATTAGGTTTAAAGACACTCTAATGGCAATTTCCTAGAAAGGAACTAGGTTGAAAAGATTAACCAAAACCATTTCCTCCAGCTTACAAGAGTTTTAAATTATTTGTTCTGATTAGTTTGTCTTTGCATTTCCAGATACCTTTTCTCTATTACAATAAGATTTCTCTTTTATGAGGAGCACATTGGCACCTTCTCACCAATTACACTGGAAGAGGAAGAATATTTGGAATGAGAAGTGGCAATTATTGGGAGCTACTTCTCCTGGTCTGAACTATGTTCAGCATAGTGTGTTGGGTTGAAGACCATCGGGCAGGTTGCACATGAATCAGGAACGTGGAACCCTCATGAGCATGGAACCAAGTGGATCTAGAACCAATAGAAGATTGCTTGAGGATCAACAGTGTGTTTGAGAACACTGACTGATGTGAACAGTATTAAATAGAAACATGAGAACAAAACAAGGGGAAGTGACAGTAGCAGTTCTCCTAAGTACAGGAAAGGAGGGAGTAAAAATGTTTTCCTTCCCTGCTTGGGTAAAGAAGCATTTAGGTAGTAGAGTAAAAGTCTAGGTTTTGTTCAATGAGCTAAGGGGACTGTAAAAAGTTCTGGGGACTTTGTCTGCAGGATTTAATCCTTGATCTAGAGAAAATTTGTCTAACTGGTTCAGAATACAGGCATTTTTAAAAAATCAAGTCCTGCCCTCTCCTTACTTTTACATTAGTAGTGTTTAGCCTGTATATATACAAATGGAATGAGAAGAAAAATTACCACAGAGTCAGTAGAAGAAGGATGCCAAGGTTGAGGCACAAGTTCAGATCAAAGATCTGCAGGGTCTCACTATGTAGCATAGGCTGGCCTTGAACTCACTTATGTAGTCCAAGCTTGCCTTGAACTCATGGTGTTCCTCCTGCCTCAGCCTCTCAAGTGCTGGGATTACAGGCATGAACCACCATGCCCGGTGCCATACATAATTTTCTTAAAAATCCACAGCCTCCCAATTTACCTATTCGACTTGATCTGGCATGACTTAAGATTAAAAATTGACTGGTGTAAACTGATTCCCCAAGCCCACCAGAATGTTTTGGAGCTGGGACTTATCAAGAAGTCTAATAAAGCAAAAGCCATAGCAAAACCGTTGCTAAAGCAGAAAAGCTTGGATCCTTCAACTTCAAGTTAAGTATGTGACATGTCACATAAGCTTAGATGCAGGTCTGGGGCCCCATTATTGTATATCCCTATGGCAAACAGAAAGAAATCTCCTTTTCCTTCTCCTTGCAAGTATGATAAGCAGGTTTGGCTAAGTAACAAAAGGCTGCAAAGGAGTAGGTGAAGGAAGCAGGTAGGTGGGGGCTTCCTCAGAAGTGAGGTTGTGGAGGGGAGCATCTAGAGCTGTGCTGCAGTGCCTTAGGTGACTCTGCTTCACTTGAGAGCAGATTTGAGGGTGCTTACAGCCTCACAGCCCCCAGAAGCATCTAAAATCTGACTGGTCCTCATCCGAGTCGGGTCTGCAGGCCTCTTCCATCATAAAAGAACCAACTGTTTTTTTTTTTCTTTCTTCAAACCAAAATTTAGAGTGGTACAGAAGTAGCATAACACAAAATACTTGCCCTGTAGAAGTTACAGTCCAGTTGGCGGTGTGGAATTTTGCACAATGAGCATTCTAGGGCCATATGAATTAGTGAAGACTGCATAGACAGGCTTGTTCATACTTTCAGTGTGAAATGAAGTTGGTCATAAGAAGATTTCCTTGAAGGTATGAATTTTGAGTCATGGAGGACTCAGATCAAAGTAGGAGATTCCTAAAGCCAACATGGACATTGCCAAGGTCAAAGAGAGGGAAACACAGAGCTGTTGTTTTTTTGGATGGGCTTTGAAACTACATACAGCTCCAGCTCTGCAGGCCTCAGTCACTCAGTTTCGAGGTGGAAGTGGGAGAGGCATCAAATTCTAAACAGGGTAAGCGTGGTCCAGTCTTAACTATGAATATTGCTGTTCTGGTTGGTGTAAGGGAGCCATCTACGGTAAGGAGCAACACAAATGGCAAACTTGGTGTTAGAAAGCTGGCCTGGATAGATGAGATTAGGTTTGAAATGACTAATACTATGAAGTCCCTTTAAGTTCATGGGAGAGAAGTGACATTATGCAAATAAATTTGTCTAATAAGTTGAAGAGAGAAAGGACTATGTGTGTATAAGAGTTGGAGGTAGGGATCAGTTCAAGGGGCATCTCTGTAACCTAGGAGTACTCTTCTCTGTCTGCCCATCCTTAAAGCATTTAATGATTTAAGACTAAATCATTAGAATAAAATTCCTAGTCTATTACAGTAGGCATCATCTTTTCAAGTTTAAAAAAAATGATGCAGTCCATTATCTCTTGACTCAAGAAGTTGTTCCCAGTTTAAAGAAACTGAGATTGTGGCTGCTCATTTTCATCTATTACATCAAGTAACATGTTTCTATAGGCCATCAGTTTGCTAAGTATGACTGCTAATACCCTGTAACCCAGCTGAAGAAAGATATTAATCTAGAAAAGATAAAATGACTTCATAAAAAGGTCTACTGCACTAATTAAGATAGTTCTACTTCTGCTGGAGTAGGTTGTATTTTGGTCAAAAGTAGCATGACTTTAGAAATAAGCCCCAAACAGTGAAATTACAGATCCAAGAAAGCGATGACTATATTCCATACGTGTCATCAATCTGTCTGTCATCTTGTCACTACACTGAGGCATGAGGCTGATTGATACTCAGCAGGGCACGAAACCACAAGTGAAGCCAATGATGTTGTAATAAGGGCCACCGCTCCCTGTTATTCTGTGCACTAATGATTTTTTGCTCTGGTTGGGCATCCTGTTTTGCTACGGAAGTTTTCATAGACAGGGGATATGGGACCTTGCCAAAAATCTGAATCTCCAAAGATGGAACCTAATTTTCTCTCTATTTATGTCATCTTTTTAGGTCTCCCAGATGACTATGGCATGCAACTAAAGTTGTGAGCCAATGGCTTAGATAGTGTTATGGTTTGTGTCGAGATGTCCCCCAAAGCCTGATGGGGTACTTTTCCGAGGTGGCTGGATCAACAGTGTGTGGTGCTGGGATCAAGGTTGTGTGATTACTAACTCAATCCACTGATTGGTTTGGCATAATTTTGGCTAGGTTTAAGGGTCTGAGTGCTACACCACCCAAGGGTGGGTATCCTGCATAAAATGTAAGGGACAGAATGCAGGCTAATATACTCTCACCTGCCTGCTTGCAAAGCACTATTTTTTCTCTGTGATGCTCTTCTGCCATGCCACCCTGTCTTGGAGCCAGCCGACTATGAACTGAAACTTCTACAAACTGTGAGCTAAATAAACCTTTCCTTCTTTAATTTTGGGTGTTGGGTATTTTGTACCAGCAATGAGAAATGTAACTAAGATGGTGAAGATGAGATGGTCACAAAAATGAACGTGCATGCACATACATATGCATTTCAGGGATAGCCAAGAAAGCCTATTTATTTATTCTGTTTACTAATAAAAAGTAATCAAGCCGGGCGTGGTGGCGCACGCCTTTAATCCCAGCACTCGGGAGGCTGAGGTAGGAGGAGCGTTGTGAGTTCGAGGCCGGCCTGGGCTACAATGCGAGTGCAATGCCAGCCTGAGCTACACAGTGCGACCCTGCCTCAAAAAAAAAAAACCAGGGCTGGGAGTTTGGCTCAGTGGCTTAAGCACCTGCCCTGGCAGGCGCGAGGTTGTGAGTTCAAACCCCAGTACCGCAAAAAAAAAAATAAAAAATAAAAAAATAAAAATAAAAAGTAATCAACAATATTCTAGGAATATCATGTTCTCAGGATCTCCATATTCTTTAACCCACAATAAAATTAGCCTCTGAAATTTTCTTAAACCTGAGCATTACTGCAGTAAAATACTTTCCCCAAATACCATGCCATTCTTAAAAATCATTTTCCAAAGCCAAGATGAGTTCTTAGTCTCAGCCCAGTAAGATAACTGGAAGCTCTTTTTCTAGTTCTCTTTATTTTAAAGACAACCCTTTGTTTGCATTCCATCCTTCACCCATAAGTATTCAACATTCTTTGTTGATCCCTCTTCCAAGAAATAAGAAGTGGGGTAGAGGCAAAGTCACAGAGGAGCTGCTGATTTCCCAGAGGTAATCTCCATTGAATCAAAGCACAATTAGGGAGGTTAATTCAATTAGCAAGTGATGCTTTCTCCTAGAATAAACTTCTTGGGCTGGTTAGATGGGGGAGGGGAGATGATGACTGGTGCCCTACTGCATACAGAAAAAATAGTAGAAAAGCTTTGAGCCTACCACCAATGGTGCAGTGGCTATTCACTTTAGTATTCTTTATCAAAAATTTTCTAATGCATTAAGCTCTTTGGGACATAGTTGTGTTCACAAGATAAAGTACACAGATAAGACATTGAGATAGGGTAGGGATAAAAATATTCTTCAGGAAAATGGGGGTCTGCAGTACAAAGGTTAAGAGCTTTCGGGGAACATTTCACTTTCTGGCTTTTAAGTGAATTGAAAGCACAATTCCTGAAAGAAATGCTTCTTGAGTGGGTACTCAAGGAGGAGCAGGGAGTTCTTATAGGACAATGTTTTGGGGGGAAGGAGAGGTTTAGTCAATGCCCAACTTAGTGTCTTGCATGTAATAGAAGCAAATAAATATTTTTAAAATTGAAAATTATTATGGTATAATAACTGGGCCACATCATTTTATAGTTTGATATAGATTCTCAGAATAGTACAGTTGAAGAGAATCTTGCTGTTGTCATATATCTCTAAAGGTCCAATGCTCACTCTGTTTAAATGGGGTGAGCATCTCAGGAGGATCTGGGTTCTGCTTGAAGGATCTTTCCTCTGCTGTGGCTCCTGAGAAATCTTGAAGAAACCCAGGGGTTTGGAGGAACATGGTTTGGAAGCCTCCAGTCTAGTTCCTGTTTTTATAGATGAAATAACTAAAATGTAAAAGGTGCAAAAGTCAAACCAAGCACTCATTACAGCATATGAATGTGAGTTCCTGCTAGAGGAATTTCTGTCCATTTTTCCTATAGACTGGTGAGGTGGCATGAGTTTGGGGACCAGTCAAAACTGGATCTGAATGCTGACTCTGTACTTATTTGCCTTGTATTCTTAAATTATTTATGGATTTGTTTTTGCTTCATAGCATTTTTTTCATCTTTTAAAATTCTTATTGAGATATGATATGAAAACTTCCTATAGTGAATTATACATCATCATGAGTTTTGATATGTGCATATCCCCATGGTACCTTTGGTACAACCAAGGTCTAAACATATCTATCACCTCCAAAATGTAGTTGTGTTTGTGTGTCTGTGTGCATGTATACTTCGTATACGTGAGTCTGTTAAGAATGCTTAAAATGAGATCAATCTTCCTAATACAGTTTAATGTGCACAATACCATATTGTTAACTAAAGATACTAGCTGATTTCTGGAATTTATTCCTCTTGTATAGAGACTTTGTAATTTAGGTGAATTATTTAATCTCACTGAGTCACCATTCATTTATTGAGTAGGTATAATATTCTCATTTTTTATCTTGATTTGTGAATAGTACATGGCTTGTAATTTGAGGGTCTGCACATGTTCATGCCCTCTTTTAGGCAGGCAAGTGAGTATTTGAGCATGGAGACAAAAGAGACAGCACTGTCATAATGATAATATGAGACATGGTGCTTACTCTGTACCAGGTTATATTTTTGATACTTCATGTGTTAACTCATTTAATCTTCAGAACAACCCCATGCCGTAGGTACTAGGTATTGTTTTTAAATCTCCATTTTATTTTTAAATCCGTAACTCTAAAGCACAGATTGATGAAGCAAATTGCCCAAGGTCACAGAGCTGACAAGTAAGGAAACTGAAATGTAAATCCCAAAGATGTGACTCAGAATCGTGCTCTTCATCAACATACCTTTCCTGAAAAGATACAGAGAGGAGACAAGGAAAGAAATGATATTGGAGAACTATAACTCCAGACCTGTTAGATGTCAAATGTGCTCGGTTTATGGTCCTATAACATCGAGGAATGAGTCATGAAGCAAAGAAAGAAGTTAGGAGAGTTTTATTTGAATTAAGGAGAGAAGAATAGCTCCTGGATTTCCAGGGGCAATCCCAAGAGGGTGGCCACCAATGTCCTTTGTCAGGGGTATTTTATACAGCAAAGTCACAATGTAGTTGCAACATTGTTATGGTTTCTGTTTGGATTTCCCCGCAAAGCCTCATCCAGTCATGGAGGCAGCTGAATCTAGAGTTTGTGACTGGTTCATTGTTTAGTGCTGGGATTGGCGGTGTGAGTGCCATGCCCACCAAGGGGGGAAGTAGCTAGTATAAGGAAGGAAAGGAGGTATGCTTTTCCGTTTTTGATCGCTTTTGCTCTTGGGCTTGTGGCTGCCATGAACAGCTGTCCCTCAAGTCTCACCACTTTGCCTTGGAATCAACTGAATATGAACTGAAAGCTCCAAAACTGTAAGCTAAATAAACCTTTTGTTATAGTGTGGTCGGACAGATGGCCCCCAACAAAGCCTCATGTAATATTGAACAGGGCTGAGTCTGGTGTTCATGATTGGTTTGTTGTCTAGCACTGGGATTGGTGATGTGAGTGCTGCACCCACCCAGGGGTGGAGCCCACATGCAGTGTAAGGGGAGAGGAAGGTGTGTCTTGCTCTCTCTTGCTGGTTTGCACCTTGCTGTTGCAGTGGCTGTGAATGGCTACCCTGTCATGCCATGCTGCCTTGGAACTAACTGAGTATGGACTGAAAGCCCCAAGAGCAGTAAGAAACAAACCTTTCCTTCCCTAATTTAGGCATCAGGTATTCTGTCTCAGCAACAAGTGAAAAGTAACCAAGATACCTTTTTTTCCTTCATTTAAGGTATTTTGTCTCAGCAACAAGAGAAAAGTAACCAAGACAAACATGGATCAAACTACAATCAACCTGTAGGATTACAAGTATAGCTTCTTAGCTAATATTGATTCAACAGAGAAGCAAGTCATGTAGTAAGTGCACATGGCAAGTACAAAGGCATTATTGGGAAGAGATATGTCCATTGCTGTGGTCACCCAAGTGGGTGACTGATGCCTAGCTGGACTTTCTGGACCAGATGGTGTGAGTTAAAAAATAATCTCAAATCATTGTTTATCCCTTAGAGAGGCATGCAGGCCTGACCATTGCATCTTCATTTTGAGGCCTGGCCTTCTTCAGATACTCCTCCAGCCACAATTCTGATCTTTTTGTTTTATTTTGTTTTTGTGCTTGGGTATGCTGACTTCCTGGAGAACCCAGTCTCGCTCTAACTGTATATTAATATCTATCTAACTTTCTGTAATAGAAGGGGAAAAGTTAGGAGACTATCAGGGTGGTGCTTGCTTGATTTGAGTGAGAGGAACATATAGATAGATCTCATATTGAAGGGCATTTTTACATGGTGAGATCTAGAGATAGGTAGGTCAAGGCTCTAGATTAGAGAAAATTGAAATTCTCTCTTCTCCTCAAATGTGTATATTTGTGTATATACATGTATATATTTATGTATATTTATATATAATACATTTTTTATTTAAGAGAAAAAAAGACACAGAAAGCAAAAATAAAAAGCATTAGAGATAAACAAACAACAATAACAAATCCAATATAATAGCAGCAAAGGTTTACAAAACAAGATGATAGGAATTCGACAATGGTTGTAATATTGCATATTGTTACCTTCACAAGGGTTGCTTAGATGAACAGATATAGACATGTAAAATTGATCTAGTCATGTGAGTATTAACTGTTCTTTCTCCAATAACTAATACATTCAGTAGGATAGTTATTTTAGAGATCTTATGTACATATCTATACAAATTTATGTCTTTTTTCTTTTCCCTTCCTTCTTTCCTTCTTTTCCCTATCGCAGTTACTTTTCTTCTTTGAGCAGTTTCTTACCCTTACACAGTATTTATTGTAGATTTTGGATCATAGATACTTTTTCAGTTTCCTTTATTAGGGAGACAATATGATATTTACACATGTGAGTTTGATTTATTTCACTTATGAGTATGGTGTCGTCATGTATATTTACTTACAAAAATCTCGATGCAATCTTTCTTTATAGCTGAACAGTACTCCAGTGTATAAAAATACCACATCTATTTTATCCATTACTTCACTGATGTGCACTTGGGTTGTTTCCAAGATTTGGCTATTACAGATTGTGTTGCTATAAACATGGGTGCACATATATCACTGTGGTATGATGTTTTCAGTTCTTCTGGGAATATGCCCACAAGTGGAATAGCTGGGTCAAATGGGATCTCCAATTCCAGCTTTTTGAGGAACCTACAGACTGATTTCCACAGTGGCTGCACCAGTCTACACTCCCATCAACAATGCTTGAGAGTACCTTTTTCACTAGAGCCTCTCCAGCATTTGTTATTGGTGGCTTTCTTGATCCTGGCCATTCTTTCTGGAGTGAGATGGAATCTGAGTATTGTTTTGATTTGCATTTCTCTAATGAACAAAGATTCTGAACATTTTTCATGTATTTATTTTCCATTTGTATTTCTTCAGCTGAGAAGAGTGTATTCATTTCAGATGCCCATTTTTGGATTGAGTCTTTCAATTTCAGGAACCTGACTTCTTTTTAAATTCTTTATATGTTCTAGATAGAAGTCCTTTGTCTGAGAGACAGTTGACTAAGATTTTTTTTTCCCAGTTTGTGGGTTTTCTTTTCACTCTGTTGGAGACTCCTTTTGACATGCAAAAACTTTTTAATAAGATGAGATCCCAGTTATTGATTCTGGGAAGTATTTCCCATGCAGTTTGATTTTTGTTCATGAAATCTCTGCCTACCCCTATGTCTTCTAGATTTCTACTTACTTTGTCTTCCAGTGGATGTAGTGTTTCTGTTTTAATATTTAGATCTTTGATCCATTTTGACTTTAGTTGAGTGCATGGTGATAGGCATGGGTCTAGTTTTAGTTTTCAGTATATGGAAAGTCAGTTTTTCCAGCACTATTTATTAAAGAGGCTATGTTTCTTCCAGTGTACATGCTTGGCCCCTTTGTTAAGGATAAAGTGGCTGAGTGTGTTTGTAGTTGTGACTGTATCTTCTAATCTATTCTACTGATCTTCAGGTCTGTTTTTATTCCAGTACCATGCTGATTTTATCACAGTAGCATTGTAGTCTAACTTCAAGTCAGGTATTGTGATGCTTCCTGCCTTGCCTTTGTTGCCCAGAATTGCCTTTGCTATTCTAGGTCTCTTCTGGTTCCAAACGAGTTTTAGGGATGATTTCTCTAGCTGTGTGAGATGTGTTAATGGTATTTTGTTTGGAATTGCATTAAATCTGTATAACAATTTTGGAAGAATGGCCATTTTCACAGTGTTTGTTCTTCCTATCCTTGAACAGGGAATATCTTTTCATTTTCTGAAATCCTCTTCAATTTCCTTTTTCAGAGTAATGTAAGTCTCACTATATAGATCTTTTACTTCCTTTGTTAGATTGATTCCTAGGAATTTCATCTTTTTGGATGCTATGGTGAGGGTGTGGTTTCATTTCTCTCTCATAGAGTTTGCTGTTTTTGTACAAGAATGCTATTGATTTTTGAATGTTAACCTTGTATCCAGCTACATTACTGAATTTGGTTATTACATCTAGAAATAATGGAGTTTTGGGGGTCTTCTATGGAGTTTTGGGGGTCTTCAATGGAGTTTTGGGGGTTATGTGTAGAGTATCATATTATCTGCAAATAATGATAATTTAATTTTTTCCTTTCCTATCCTTATTCATTTTATTTTTCTCTCTTGCCTAATTGCTCTGGCTAATGTTTCCAGAACTATACTGAATAGAAGTGATGATAATGAACATCCTTGTCTTGTTCCTCATTTTAGGTTGAAAATTTTCAGTTTCTGTCCCTTTAGTAAGATTTTGGCTGTTGGTATATGATATATGGCTTTTATCAGGTTGAGGTAGAGGCCACCTATTCTGATTTTCTGTAGGGCTTTTATCATGAATGAATGTTGGATTTTGTCAAAATCTTTTTCTGCATCTATTGAGATGATCATGTGATTCTTGCCCTTGGCTCTATTGATATGGTGTGTTACATTTATTGATTTGTGTATGCTGAACCATCCCTGCATTCCTGGGCTGAATCCCACTTGATTGTGGTGTATAGTCTTCTTGATGACGTGTTTCATTCTATTTGCCAGTATTTTATTGAGGATTTTTGCGTCTCTGTTCATTAGGGAGATTGGCCTGTAGTTATCTTTTTTGGTTGGGTCTTTCTCTGGTTTTGGTATTAGGGTAATACTTGCTTCCAGGAATGAGTTAGGGAGAATTGCTTCCTTTTCAATTTCTTTCAAGAGTTTGCAGTGTGTTGGCATTAAGTCTTCCCTAAATTTCTTGTAGAATTCAGCAGTGAATTCATCTGGACCTGGGCTTTAAGGTTCTGATTACATTTTCAATTTATTTAACTGAAATTGGATTATTCAGCAGTTTTACATCTTCTTGATTCAGCTTTGATAATTCATACATTTCTAGGAATCTGTCCATTTCTTCTGTGTTATTGAACCTATGGGAGTAAAGGTTTTCAAAATAGCTATTGATGATCTTCTGTATTTTCATAGGGTCTGCAGTTATTTCACCCTTTTCATTTCTTGTTGCATGGATTTGAAATTTTTCTTTCCTTTTTTTGATAAGGTTGGCTAGGGCTTTATCAATTTTATTTATTCTTTCAAAGAACCAACTCTTTGAGTCATGAATTCTTTGTGTTTTTTTCTTAGTTTCAAGTGCATTAATTTCTGCTCTGATCTTCATAATTTCCTTCCTTCTTTTGGGCTTTGGTCTTGACTTGCTCCTCCTTATCTGGAAGTTTGAGGTGCATCATTAGGTTGTTTTTGTGTGTTCTTTCCATTTTTCTGATGTGGGGGTTTAGTGCTATAAATTTCCCTCTGAGGGCTGCTTTCATTGTGTCCCACAGGTTCCAGTAATTTGCATTTACATGTTTATTCAATTGTAGATATTGTTTAATTTCTTCTGTGACCCATTGATTGTTTGGGAGATTGTTATCTAACTTCCATGTGTTTATGGAGTTCTTTTGGTTTTTTTTTTTGTCATTAATTTTCAATTTTACTGTGCTATGTTCAGATAACATGCATGGAATTATTTCCGTTCCTTTGCATTTTCTTAAGCGTGTTCTGTGGGCTAGTATATGACCTATTTTAGAGAATGACCCATGTGCAGCTGAGAAGAATGTGTATTCTGATGTTGTTGGGTGGAGCACTTGGTACACAGCTACTAAGTCCGTGTGTTTAGAAGTTTGATTCAGTTCTGTTATTTCTTTTCTGAAGTTTTGTTTGGTCCATCTGTCTTTTTGTGACAATGGGGTGTTAAGTTCTCCAGTTATAACTGCATTACTGTTTATTTGGTTTTTCATGTCTATTAAGATTTGTCTTACATAGTTGGGTGCTCTCATATTTAGTGCATATATATTTATGACTGTAATCTCTTCCTCTTGAAGTTTTCCCCTAACAAGTATGTAGTGACCTTCTTTATCTCTTTTGATCATTCTCGGTTTGCAATTCATATTGTCTGCAAACAAAACAGTTACCCTTGCTTTTTTCTGGGTTCCTATTGCATGGAGTATTGTTTTCCATCCTTTGATTTTTAGTCTGTGAATTTCTTTTTGAGCTAAATGTGTTTCTTGTACACAGGATATTGTTGGATTTTGTTTCTTAACCCACTCTGCCAGTCTGTTTCTTTTTATTGGTGAGTTGAGACCATTTACATTGATTGATATAACTGATACGTACTGACTTATCACTGTCATGATATCTTTCTGTTGTTGGTTTTCTACGTTTTCTGTTTAATTGTTTGCCCTATTTAGTGGTTTCCTTTTGCTGTTGTTCTTGGGATTGTAGTTATCTTTGTGTCTTTCTAGAGTGTCTTTTAGTACTCTTTATAGTGTTGATTTGGTGGCTATAAATTTCTTCAGTTGTCCTTTGTCATGAAAGAGTCTTATTTCTCCATCAATTTTTAAAGATCGTTTTGCAGGATACATCAATCTGGGTTGAAAGTTGCTTTCTTTCAGAATTTGAAATACTTCACTCCAGGCTCTTCTTGACTTGAATGTTTGTGTTGAGAAGTCTGCCGTGATTCTGACAGTCTTTCCTTCATAGGTTATCTGTTTCTTTTCTCTGACAGCTTTTAGTGTTCTGTTCTTGTGCTGAATTTCTGATATCCTAATTATTATATGTCTGGGTGAAGATTTATTTAGGCTATGGTTAATTGCGGTACTTTATGCCTCATTTATCTGTATATCAGATTCTCTTCCCATGTTTGGAAAGTTTTCTGCAAACAATGTTCACAGGTCATTCGTGTTGACCCTTGCTTTTTCATTGACATCTATCAATATTATATTGTTTCTCTTTGCATCATCTTGCAACTTGTTGAATTGTTGTTTCCTAGTTCCTTGTTATTTTTAAGAGATCTTTTCTTTTGTGATCATAAGCTTCCATGCTGTCTTCAAGGTCTGAGAGTCTATCTTCAGCTTCATTCAAGTGGTTTTGCCAACTTTCAATGGAATTTTTAATTTCCTGAATATCCCTTTGAATTTGTTCCATGCATTCTAATATTGTAATATACTTTCATCATTTTCTTATGTTCCTCTGTCTTTTATTTAGATCTTCTTTAGATGCACACAGCATTTCTTTCATAATGTTTGTCATTTCATTTTTTATCTGAGAGAATATTTCTGACCTGATTTCCTATATAGCTTCATGGAACTGTTTCTTTACTTCTGTTGCTATCATTCCAGAAAGTTCAGTTGTGTGACTTCCATTGTCTTCTATTTCAGTGTCTTGTGGGTTTGTTCTTGGTAGGCTGGAGGACCGAGACTTCATCTTGCTCTTTCGTTTTGTCATTTTCCTCTGGGACTTGTGTGACTGGCCAGGCAGCCTCCCAATGGATTGCACTGGAATGCTGCTATGGGTAGAGCTTTAATCCTCCAATATCCCTGTAGTTAGCTGGGGCACACCCATGAACTATGGTTCTTGTGCTCTGTGGCCTGTGAGGCTAGCCACATGTTCCCCTGATGTACTGTGTTGGGTTGCTCTGGGATGCTGGATTGGGAAGAGCTTGTATCCTCTCTGCAGCTAGCAGGGGCACACCTCTGGAGTGTGTTGCCAGGGTCTAGAACCTAGCTGAGTAGAATTCAGAACCTCCACAACAGAGGTGGCTAGCAGAGACACACCCCAGGGGTGTGGTGCTGGGGCCTTGTGCTTGGCTGGGTGGAGTTTTAAGCTTCCAGGACCCACGTAGCTAGCAGGGATGTACCTCCAGTGTGTCACCAGGGCCTAGTGCCTGGTTGGGTGGAGTTTAGAACCTCTGTGACCCAGGTAGCTAGCAGGGATTCACTCCCAGAGTGTGGCACTGGGGCCTTATGCCTGGCTGGGTGGAGTTTAGAACCTCTGGGACCCAGGTGACTAGGCAAAGCACACTCTTGGAGTAAGGCACCACCAGGTCCTTGCATCTGGCTGTGAGTAGTTCAGAGCCTCTGGAGTGTGTGGCTAGCCAGAGATTGACTCCGGCATATGATGCTGGGGCCTTGGTCCTGGCTGGGCAGAGTTTGGAACATCTGGGACCTGCCTTGTGGCTAGCTGGACTGCATTCCTGAGCTATGGAGCTGGGGCCTTGTGCTCTGATGGGCAGAGCTCAAATTGTCCAAGACCTGTCAGCTATGATGTTTCCTCCCTGATGAGCAGCTCTGGGGCACTGGGCTGGGCTGAGCTTGGTACCTCTGTGCAGATATCAAGGACACACCAGGGCCTTATACCTGGATGGGTAGAGTTCAGAACCTCCAGCACCCAGGCAGCTAGGTGGAGTGCACCCTGGAGTGTGGCACCACTGGGACCTTGCATATGGCTGTGAGTTCAGAGCTATAATACATACATAAGTATACATATATATTTCACTACCTCAAACACTGTGTATATAAATGTGTGTGTATCTCGAGCTACCGAAAAACTAAGGGTTTGCAGTATGTCAGTGCCTTTATGTATTACTTCTTTAATAGTCACAAGAGTCACAACGTATGGAATATGACTGTTATCAGAATCTAAAGTAAGTTAGCTTATCGCCAGCCACACCCTAAATTGTGATGCTCAAATGTGAAATAGCTGGTGAGCCTTTACTGCTGCGTAGATTCCTGGGTATTTTTTCCTCTGGTAGTCACAAAACTTTTCATAATGCTTCTTTACTTACTGGCACTGAAATCATTGCTAGATGCCAGTGGTTACATAATTCTTCACTTGTGACTGCTCAGGTCCCTTCTCTAAGTTCATAATGATGTTTTAGTGTTTTCCTTTGCTGGGGAGAGCCTCTCCAAGTGGGCCAGAGTCACAAGTCTCTTTAAACATCTGGCCTCTGCCCTATCATCACTCTTTTCACTCTTTCCCAGAACAGTACAGTGGGTCAAATCATCTCCTCTGTCCATAAACAACTGCACTTGTGAAGTAGAAATGACTGTTAAAAAGAGTGGTACGGACCCCCCGTGGGGACCTCTAATAGGCTTGGCCAGGGACCAGGGAACATTATTATCATGTCCATATGTGTCCTCTTACAGGGGTCAGCCTCATGGAAACTGGCACAATAATAGCTTCAGACAAAAGCTGGGGATGATATTGAACTGACTTTCTCAGGAGAAACCTTTCTCAGAAGGCCATCACATTCTTGATTAGGCCAAGGAGCCCAAGGATAGGAACAAGTTTGAAGCTTTTTTTTTTTCATTTTCAAAGCTGATCAAGTTAATTTATATATGCTCCCTCATGATTTTTTTTTTAAATTGAGCCTTTACTTTGGACATCCAAAATGAGGGGTTTATCATCATCTACAAAACCTGTTCATTTTATAACCAAAACTATAGCAGGAAGTATGTCATTATTCCCTATTGTCTAACCAAGGCAGGCAAAGCTAACAGCTCTGCAACCTCAGCTGTGTCACTCACCTTCACTTTTATAATACAATTAGAGTTGCATGGTTTTTACTTGACTGATCAGAGGCCAGGCTTACAATAAGTTTTTAAGCATAAAGCAAGGGGTCTTTTTGCACCTGGTTAAAAAGACCATTGTTTTAAGCTTAGAATGTTAATGATGAAAAATAGAAATCCCAGTGATATCTCCATTTCTGTGGAACACACAAAGCAATTCTACAAGGGAATTTCCTCCTATTGAATCTAGTTTTCAGCTGCAATGCATGTAATTTTAGTTGTGTGTCAAAGTTTATACTCCTGCTTTAAAGTATCTCTTCAACTTTAACAGCATCAGTGAAATCACCCTAGTGTATGGCCTCTCTGGTAATATGGCTTTTAAAATATTTAAGCCCTTCTCTTTTATACCCCTTGTCATTAACTGGTAAATTACTAATTTATTTCCTATTAGAATTTATATAGTTTGCAGCAATTAAGAAGAAAGGCATAATTGCTGACAAACCCAGGGCACTATTTAAATCACTTCCTTGTTGACAACATATTTCTCTTTCCACAAACTGAATGTCACTGAAATCTGATTTGTGCAGAACCCTTGTGGACGAGCATGCTGCACCTGTCACCTGGGCGCTAGCATTCTGCTAAGGATCAATTTACATAACCTCATTTAATGGTTCATAAATCATACCCATTAAGCCCGGCTAACAGGAACCAAGGGTTCTAATTTATGCTGCCTTTCATAGCAGAAAATTGGGAGGCTGGAGCCTGTGGATAAAGAACCCAGGTCTCGCCTTTGATTGTTGATTGTGATGGTAAATGTATGGATGATGAGAACAGATTTTCACTTTATTGATTTCCTGCCAAAGCACAGCATGCTTTATTGTGAAAGGGCGCCTTTTGGCAGCAATGCTAAAAGTGGCAGTTGTTTAGGAGCCCTTTGCCAAGATGAGGTCTAAGACAATACATACTGGTAAATACTAAAATAATATCAAGCTGAAATGCTATTCTTTAAAAGGAAAAAAAAAGACTTCTAACCTTTCTGAAATCAGTAACCTTTTCTCCTGAACACCCCTCCCCCTCCGAAGCGTGGGAAGCCAAGGATCAGGACAAGATGGCTTTAAGAAATGCAAAAACAATGTTTCTGTACTCTGCCCTAAGTCACTTGCTGATGGTAGCTCATGCAAAATAATGCAGATGTCTTGAGTGCTTCAGATAATGACATTTTAGCCAGCATGCTCTACTGGGCCAACTTTGCATCCTCCATTCTCTCCTGCCATGTACTGCTTTTTGGTTGAAAACCCAGAGACACCATTTTTCTTTCTATTTCATTTTCCCCCGTTAGGTCAAGATATTGTATCCAACTATATATAGTTCTCTGCAAGATGTAATATATAAAAGGTTATCTTTTCACAAGTGCTTGGGCCATATTTCAAAATAGCAAAAGTGGTCCTAAGATCATTTTCCAGATGAAAAACATCTTTTAAGTATTGCTGAGGCATATTGATTCCTTTCTCTCATCCCAGTACAGCCCTGAAATACACAATGTAGATTCACATTTTAGCTTGTTCTCAAAATCTTTGTTAAACATGGTGATTTTTTTCTGATAAAATGCAGTGCCTTCCCCTTCCCCCCCTCCCCATGGCAGTCTATCTGAAAAAACTTCAACTTTTATTCCAGATGTGGGTGTTGCTGTGTATACTTGTTTAACACAGATTCTTAAAAGTAGACTCCCCGCCGCCTCATCTTTAAATTACAAATCTGCCACACAGAGTACTGGTTGGAGCTAGGCAAGAGAATCTCAGCAAGTGCAGCGATCACTTCCACCTGCTTTCTGATTCAAAGTGAAATGTCTCTTGCTTTGCTATTGGTATTTCTTCAAAGGGGAAAATCAATGATACCTACCTATTACCTATTTCTATGCAATTGCTAGACAGGCACTTGTGCCATTGAGCTACATCCTCGGTCATTAGACAGATTCTTTGTAACCTTTTTTTTAATTAAGCTATATCAAGATGGATTTCTGTTATTTGAAATACTAAAAGCTCTACTTTGTATACAAAGATCTCAGTATACCAAATTGTATAAATATCGAAAGTTGAGCTTTTCTTTTTTACTAGAAACAAGAAGTTCTATTCTCCAATTCTGATATTGTTAACACAACACCATTAGGTATTAATTTTCTCATTTTAAAAAAGTGGGGTGATCATACTAGTGGATCTGCAAGGCCCTTTGCAAAACTGTAGTCATTCATTTATCCATTTAAAAAATATTTATTAAGAACCTATTGAAAAGTCCTCCCTGTAAACCAGTGCCATGTATGGGCCACTGCTGGTGGGGGGACAGCCAGATCCCAACCCCTTCTGCTGGGAAACAAGAAGAGCCCCCTACACACACGCACACCATAAGCAACCAGTTGATCTGGAGAAACACAGGCTGTGATGATAGTTATTCAGGTGAAATGCAATTTGATGCTTGTGGTGTTTGGTGTTTTACTGACTTTACAGGTCATGGGCTGGTGGTCTGATGATCTATTCAGATGATAACAGTATACAGTGTGGCCTCTATGGGAGTTCTCCTTCTGAATGTGGTAGCCATTGTTAATTCCTTATTATCTTGTTTTGAACTCCTTTATCATTTTCAATGTTTTGGTAGGTTAGGTTTTATTCTGTTTTGTCTTGTTTGATTTTGTTATATTCGATGGCATGGGCAGCTATTTCAAAGATAACCAGCTATATTATGGTAGCCATTTTGGATTCACTATTGTCTTGTTTTGAAGTCCTTTATTGTATTCATTGTTTTGTTTTTATTGGTTCTATTCCATTTTGTTTTGTTTGATTTTTACTATGTCTGAAGGTATCTGCAGCTATTTTGAATACAACAAGAGGCATTATGATAACCATTGTTGATTTCATATTGTTTTTAAGTCCTGTGTCACTTACACTGGTTTGTTTTGATTGGCCTTGTTCTGTTCTTATTTTGCTTGGTTTTATTCTCTTTAAAATAAAAAAATAAAAAAGAACTATTGACTAGCTCTTTACTAGGCACTGAAGATAATAAAGTGAACAAAATAAGGGAGGAGGGGAAAGTCCTGCCCTTTATAGAGCTTATTTTCTAATTAGCAGAGATGGATGCAACAAATATTTAAAGAATTATCTGGGGAGGGTTAAAATGTCTGGTACTGCTATTACCTGTTACTCTATAACACACATCCTTAAGTGTAGTAGCATAAAACAAAAAGCATTTGCTATTTTTCACAATTCTGTGGGTAATTGGGACTGAGATCATCAGGGAGGCTCTGTTGATTGATCTTCTGGGGCCCCTCATGTAAACTCGTAGGTGGTCTCTCCTACATGTTTGGGTCCTTGATGCAGTCTGCCAGACCTCTCCCTTCATGTAGGTTCTCTCCTTCCTTCAGGGTCTGGTGCAGGCTTCTTTATGCTACCAGGGAATGTCCCAAAAGAGCAAAGGTAGAAGTTGCAAAATCTCTTGAGGCTCAGGCTGTGAAACCCACAGTCATCACTTCCATTACATTCCCTCAGTTGGACTCCACGAGAATGGTAAAAGACTCCATCTCTGGATGAAAGGAACTGCAAAATATTTTGCCCCCCTCCCTTTTTTTCAATCTACCATAGTTGGAACGGCTAGAGAGGGCCTCGTTTTGAAAAGGCAAAGTCTGTGTAAAGAGCCGAGTCATGCTTGTATCTGGAAGAACATTCTGAGCTGAGAAAATGAGCGTGAATACCCTGAGGTGGAAGCAGAAAGAACTGTAGAAAGCAGAGGAAGCAGGGTAGTGCAGCTGGTGGGAAGACTAAGGTGCAGAGCAGGAGAGATGAGCATTGATTCTGATGGGGAGCTCAGCCTTGTAGAGGGATTTAAGGCTTGTTCCTTTGAGTCAAAGGAGGAACCCCTGGTGGCGAAGAGGGGTGAGGTGGAGGTTGAGCAAAGGAATGACATTATTTGACTTTCATACTGGGAAAAGACCACTCAAACTGCTGTCTGAATAGACTAACTGGGTCAAGACCAGAAGGGGATAAGTTAAGAGAGGATTGCAGGGATAGAGGAAAAGGAAAGAGAAGAGGGTGACTTGCCCTAGGTGGCGATGATTAGAAGCAGCTTGATTGTGAATATATATGTACAGATGGCATTAATAGAATTTACTGATATGGAGTGTGAAAGAGAAAGTTGAGAATGAATCTAAGGCTTGTAGTGGAAACACAAAGAATAGAATTATTGTTATTTCAGTGGTGAGGACTAAAGGAAAATCTGGTTTGGGAGAAAATATAGGAGCTTTGTTTTATACACATTATATTTGAGATGTCTGTTAGCACTACAGTAACTTTGAAAAATATAACAATCTAGGGAAATATAATGCATTTTTGTTTTTTCACTATATTCCTATAAACACAGTAGAGTTTATGACTTGTGTTTTCCTGAAGGGCACATCCAGCTATTATACATTCTAGGTGAGTCGCACAAGCTTTCAAAAGCTTACAATCATTCTCAAGGAATTTTATCAGATTGCAGTTTTATCATTGCCAATCTTTAAAATTAACATCTATTTTTTTTTAAATTTAAAGTCTTTTTTGTCCTTGTATTTCAGAACTATTTGGTAAAGGAAAAACAAGTGAAGCATTGTATTATGGAAGACAAACTCTGTAGTAAGGATTTGGTAAATGAGATTTCTAGATTTTGAATACTTATTCTGTGCCAGAGTCTTGGTAGTACTGTGGGTATGGAGGTTAATGAAGCAGTACCTCACTGTGAAAGTAAATCTTGTGTTGATTTGATTGGAGCCACCCATGAGATTCAAGTACACTTCTGAGTGTGTTTGGTGGCTCATGGATTGTGACCTTGGGTTCTATATCTGGACCTTCACCCATTCCTCTTTGGCACTCTTCCCTTGCTCTGCTTCCTGCTCACCATGAACTGTGCTTCTTTGTTCCACTACGCCCCTCTGTTGTGACGTTTTTACCTTGGTGCCAGCCGATCATAGATTAAATATGCTGAAAATATGAGCTCAAACTAAAACTCTCCTTCTTTAAATTGTTGGTGTCAGGCACAGGAAAGTTGACTAATATGCTGACTAATAGACACTCATCTAAAGATTTAATATTTTAGTAAAGACAGGGGGTTGTGTATGATGATACAATCTGAAAATTATTACAGCATGGGTAGAGATATGAAGGACACCTTTTCAAGCCTGTGGAAGGAAGACTGTTGAGGAAGTTTTCCAAGAAATTCAGTGTGTAGACTGACAAAGAATGAGTGGAAATTGGCTAAGGAGAAGGACATTCCAGGCAATGGGGATAGCTCAACCAAAGTCTAAGGGCAGAAAATAACCTGATGGGATTACAAATTGATAGCTAAATTCAGTTGAACCACAAAGTCTGAGACAACTAGTGGCAAGAGCAGGAAGTTCATCATAAATTACTTCCTCTTATTCCTTGGGAAGACTTTGGCTTTTATCCTAGAGGTGATGAGGAAACACTGAAGGTTGAAAGAAAAGCAATAAAATAGCAAGATTTATATTTGGAAAAGAACATTGTCTTGGTTGGATCAGGGGACAGGGAGCATAGATCTTACTTTCCTTTTGTTTAAAATAAAAAAAAAATCAAATAAATGAGATGGGGGTTGAGTTTTTAAGAAAACCAAAAAAAAAAAAAAAAAAGTGAATGGGGCTGTTGCAGTGTCCCTAATGGCGGGGGAGGGACACATAATATAGGGAATGAAAAAGAAGGGAAAGATCCAATAAATATTTAGGATACAAAATTAAGAAGCCCAAATGATGAATGGAGGAGAGGGTGAAGAAGAGAGTTTCAATGACTATCGGTATTACTAATACAAAGAATTCAGGAGGAAGAATTCATTCAGGAAATGGGAAATAATCTTAGGTAGAGGCTTAGATAAACTGGGAAATCCATGTGTTATCTAGATTTAATCTGTATAGCAACCCTGAATTTTAGGACTAAAATGAATAGATTTGCCCCTGGTTACCCAGCACCAGGACTACCCAGAATCAAGATTACCAACTCAGCATTTCTTGATGCCAGTCACTTACCACCCACCCCATTACCTAAACCTCCAAGAATATGTGACACCTTGAAGGTTTCTGCAGAGATAGAGTAATTAATGCTATGACAACATATCAAATAGTTAGCCCATAAAAACTCAAGTTTCTCTAGTTTCCCAAAGATGAATTGGAGACAAATCATACACACTAGAGATCACAGTATATCAGGGGAGACATAATATTCAGATATATTTTGATGAGACAACAGAAAAGAGAAATATAGAAAAGGTGCTACAGTGTTGAATAAAACTTAGAAGGAGAAAATATTATCTTTTTTAAAAATTTTTTTATTTTTTATTTTTTTATTTAAGAGAAAAAAGACACATATAAGAAAGACAAAAAGCAAAAGAGACAAACAAACGACAACAGCAAATCCACAATAGTAACATTATAGGTTTACAAAACAAGATCAAATGGATATTAATATACGCACTCTGACTTCATTTAATTAATGATTCTATAGTATATTTTTTCATACTGATTTCCAATGTTTTTAAGCTGAATTTTTTAATGATAGCATATAGTTGAGCCATATTTTTGATTATCAAAAGTGAATTCTCTGTTTTTTAATTGAAATTCATAAATCATTAATATTTAGCATTTTATTGGTATAGTTGTTCATAAATTTACTCATATTGGAATTTATCTGTCCCTTTTATCTGTCCTCCTTTTTTCTGTTCCTGTTTCCTTTTATATTAATATAATATTGTTTGGGATTGTATTTTATCTCCATTATTGTGTTAATAACAATTCCTCAGTTTTTCTAATGATTTATAGTATATATTTTTGGCTTATCACAATATAACTCACATATATTGTAAAAAATTAAAATTGTCTTCCTGTTGTCATTTGTACTACTGCTATCATAAAATTTATTTCTCTATTTGTTATAAGTAGCACATTTTTACAATTAATGTTTCTCTAATTAGACAAGTATCCTTTTTCATAAGTTAAAAACATTTGCTTCTTATATTTACTGTTGTCACCATTTTTCATTCCTTTTTATAGATTCATATTTCCATGTGGTATTATTTTCCTTCTATTGGAAGATTTTCCCTTAATATATTTTTTTAAATTTTATTTCAAAGATAGTGAAATGCAGCAAAAGATAACAGAACAATCAAAGCAAAGCAGTAGAACTGGCATAGAACTTCAGACAGAGATACTACAAAAACAATAGCTACTATATTGTATGTTGTTACTTTCAGAATAGTTGACCATTCCATCAGGCATAGCAAAAACAAACCAAAAACAAAACACAATAAAACCAATAAAAACAGGATGTGAAATAAAAAAAAAAGGAAACGAAAAATAAACAAAATTAAGCAAACCAATGACAGTAATATTGGGGCTCAAAGACAAGACAGAGGACAATCCCACCTATTTGCCACACTAGAAAATGTCATCTACCCAAGAAATGCTGAGACTGTGGGCACCAGGCCTGTAAAACAATCCAGCAATAAAAGTATTTGTAACCCAGTTGTCATGAACCCAGCAGGTCCGCCGGGTAGGCAGGATGCTGGGCGGGGGCGGATAGGTCCTTGATTCATAGCCCGCGCGCCGGCAGGTCTATGGGACACCACTCTTTCTCTCCTCTTGGAGTCCGCACGGTCGCGCAGACTCACTAGGCAGGCAGGCTGGTTTGCTTCTGGTTGCGGCCTCTTGCCCCAATATGGAGGGTTCCCAGAAGGCACATAGTTCTCCCCCTGGGTTCCGCGCGATGGAGGTCACGCAGACTCACCAGGGAGACGGGCTGGCTTGTTTCTGGTTGTGGCCTCTTGCCCCTTCTGTCTCCTCGAAAATATTATCTTTATCTAAAAACACTTGGTATCAGCATCCAGTGCTATTCTTCCCATGTAAAAATACTTGAGAAGTACCTAATGCTAAATACTAAGCACTAGAAGTAATTTGATGTTAAAGTTTTCACCATGATCTTATGGTGAAAACACTTAAAATACTTACCCTCAATGGTTACTAACCTTAAACTTATAGGAATTGTGGTGGGTTTTTAAAAACTAGTGGAATTAGGCTACAGATGCTGAGCGCAGATGGGAATGAAGCCTTCTAGATTAATGAAACCCATGAGTAAAAGTACACAGATAGGAATACTGGCTTTGGTAGATGTAGATGCAGGAATTCCAGGCAGCTTGATTTGACTGGCACAGGAAGTACACTGAAGGAAAAGAGTGAAGACGTGGGATCAGATTACCATCTAGCGTGCAGGAGATCTAGGATGCCAAGAAGTGGTTTTGCACAGTCAGTGGGTTCCTGGGACTAAGATTTCTACAAAGGCAGCAAAGGAGGGCAGGAAGTGGGGCCCAGTTTCAGTCTGTGGGCTACATTTACTATTGCAGAAAGTTTAAAACATTAAGGTCTTTTGCTTTGGGTTAGAATTATACATCACCTTTTCCTTAGGGTAACTGATGAGATCATGTTGATAAGAAATGTGGCTTAACTGTGGTTGCCATCATAGTTGTAGGGACTGGGACCTGTCTCTGTTACCAGGACCACAGGCCAGGCTGTCACTATTCAGCGTTTCGCAAGCATTAACTTCACTGCTTATAATATCCTTGTGCAACCTCGATAAATGCTGGTTATTGATGAAGACTTAACTTCCTATTGAAGTGAAAATTGTGCCAACACTTACTAAATGCTATTTATTTTGGAACCTAGAAGCTTTCAAAACAGATGTCCATAAGCACTGTGTATCATTGAGGGACTGACTATAAAGACATCCTTAGTGGGAAGAAGACTAAATGACGCTGGTACATGGCCTGTCATGGTGAAAACTTTAAAATCAAATTACTTCTAGCTGAAAAGTCATAATGAAAAATATAGACATTCTATGATTCTTTTTTGATCTAGATAGGGAGTAAATTATAAATAACAATGTTTAATATATCTGATTTTCTTTCCTATGTTGTTTTGGTATCTTAGGGTAGAAAAGAAGGAGAAAACAGTTCTTCTGCTTTTAATTTTAAATTTTTTTCTACAATATTTCTTAGAGTTATTCCCTAATGGAATTATTTTTCAAAGATCATAAGTATGTAGCAGTAAAGGATTAGTTGGTGTATTATGGAATATGTGTAAGTGGAATACTATATAGCATTAAAGATGATGTAAACGTTCATTTAGAGAATAATTTCAAACATCAAAACCACAGATATGATATTACAGTTCTTAAAGTGAGAGAGAGAGGGAGAGGGAGACAGAGATTATGTACACAGGTGATCAGGAAAATAACTAAAGGACAGACAAAAATTTAAACAATAGTTATTTCAAGATGATGACATAAGGGACTTTATTCTACATGTGTGTCTCTATTTTACTTTTTTTTTTTTAATGAGAAAGTGCTGCTTGAGTACTGTTTATTACTTGACATGAATTAAAGAAAACATAGTACAGTTATGCTTTATATTAGACATTCTAACTTCGACTTTCAAGGCAACATAAGTTTTAGCAAAAGGCAGCCTGAGACCAACCCAAGTGATTTCCTCAACTCTGTCTGACAGGTCTGAGCAGTGGCTTTGTCATCTCGGGCCTCACAATGAGCACTTTTCCAGGGAACACCTTTATCAAGGACTGGGGTCCCAAGAAATCTGATCTATAAAACTTAATCTAGACAAAATTGCAAATCACAGCTACAAGAGCTTTCTAGAGAGTGCTTTCTCACGAGACTGATGAAAGTCACTGTCGTGGGGAGGGAAGGACTGACAGGTGACAGGAGGCAACAACTTGTTGATGTAAATTGCAATTGAACAACCTGAGACATAGAATCCCTTCTTTTTGTTTTTGTATCTTTATAAACCAGTGCAACAACACATCAACAAAAGAGATTTCAGTGCATCTCTAGATCAAACCATTAACAACTTTTATTGAGAAAGGTTTGTAATAATAAGAATTAACTTCTCCCTCCCTTTGCAATGGAAACCATTTTCAGATTTAGATTTAATGATGGTACTCTTCGTTCACAACCTTACTCATTGCTCTCTGCCAAATCTAGTGAGTATAGTTATGGGTTCCTCTGAGTCAAGAGGCTAACGAGGCACCTGTAGGTCTCAGAAGTTGAGTGACATTTCAGGAACAACTCAGAAATAGGTTTGCTAAGCTCCATCCTTTCTCTCATGGCGTGCACTTAAGGCATTAGCACCATGCTTGATATTACCAAATAAATAGCATTCTATGCTAGTACAGATATTATTTCATTAATGTTGATATTCCTTGATCATGAAAAAATGCATTCTTTCTCTTTAGGGAAAGATTTTTTTGGTTAGCTGATCTAGTGAGAATGGAGAGGTTTGAGAACAATGATGTCTGTATTCCCTCTTTTAAATCAAAGTAGCCCTGGTATCATTTAGCAACTGGATTATATGAAAAATCCCAACACAGCATAGCTCTTCTATTGAAATTGGATTGATTTCTTTAGAGACCATCTGATCTCAAAAGCGGTCTGAAAAAAAAATCCTCTGGACCATGAAAGAAAATAAAATTAATGGATTTTTTAAAAATCTTAGCTCCGAGTTTCTCAAGCATGAGAAAGATCCCTCCTCCCAGTAATTTGCATCTAAAAACAAAAATGAAAATGTGCGTGTCTGTACATATAAAAAACCTAATATTTCACTCTTATATTGTGCTAAACTTTTTGATTTCTTTGTTTATAAAGAGAATTGTCACACTTTTGAACATACTAAAATTATCTTTAAAATACTTCACTAGCCCATATCTTCACTAAAATTATCTTTAAAATACTTCACTAAAATTATCTTTAAAATACTTCACTAGCCCATAAATGAAAAGTTCTCTGAACTGCAGGTACCTTTATAAATATGAAGTACATGCTTTTAAAAAAAGGAATTATAATATGCCTTTCACTCATTAGGTATCCCTTCAAATCTATATTATGGTTCTAAACTTGAATACATATGTCCTTCTCTTGAAACAACTTGAAGCCAAAACATGAGATTTTCTATAAAGAATGACTATACTATGGTGACGATTCAACAAAAAATGTTCACCGCAGAGTTTTTAAAATTGGTTTCCTCCACTAAAAGTTTTAAGGCAATGTAACTTGAAAACTTTTTGTACTTCTTAGAAATACATATGTTGTGTAGAGCAACATTTCTCAAACCTGCCTTTTTCATGCTACCTTTCTGCCATATCTATACATCAATTGTTCAATGTTTACATTATGGTTTTCTGTAAAAGAACTTTAAACCAAGTTACTTTTGAAATCGCTTTATAAGTCAGGCTTGTTTTAAGAAACAATGTGCTATGTCCATCATTAATTTTTCTGATACAAAATAAAATAAGTTTCTAACCATTAAAATAAACATTTTTCATGCATATGTACTCAAAAAGCATCAGTACGCATACCCTAGTTTGGGAAGCATTGGCATTAACAGGGTATTTCTGTATCTCCTTGCCCTTTTTAAGGATCAAAAGAGTCTCCTTATTTGCAGGTGACATACGTGGGTGAGTCTGGTCCCATATTTTCCAGTGTGGGACAAGTGAGTTGCATTTGTCTGCACTCTCCTAAGCTAAAGCCCCAGACTGAGATCTTGGATCAGACACCATGTTTCCTAGCATTGCCAGGCTGTTCTCTGCACACCACCAGCAGTTCTCCTCATCAGCAGTTTCTCACCGCTCAGGATAAGGATTCTCACTCCTTTCAACAAGTATCTTTCTTAGGGTAATGTTAGCTCTCATATAAATCTTGAGCTGCTTGCTTTTCATGGTCTCTATGACTACCTGTATTTCTTTTAACATAGATCCAACCAACTTGGCAATTTTACTGCATTAAAAACCATAAAAATGTACATGTCTTTTGACCTAACAGTTCCACTTGTCAGACTTTATTGTAGGAACTAATCAGGGATCTGGGCAAATATTAGTTTACAAAGATGTTGATTGCAGTATTGCTGAAATAATAATGAGTGTAAAGAATGTGAACATAATCAATCTGGACTATAGGAGATTATTTAAAGAGTTGTACTTAAATGTGATAGAATATTATTATATTTTTTAAATCAAGTCATATGACTTGTCCAGAATCTTTGTAACAGAGTAAGTAAACAATAAAGGCCACGGAGGAAATGGGAACTCTATACTCTCCACTTATTTTTCTACATACTTAAAATAGCTCTAAACAATAAAGTTTCTTAACTTCTTAAGACATTATGTGAACTATAAATAAAGAAGGGTTATAAAACAGTGACATGATCATGTTATACACAATCCTTGCTTATAAAACCAAAAGATAATGTATCGAATTATTAATGTTTCCTTCCAGTATAATGAGTGATACTAATATCCTTTATTTATATATTCCTATGTTTTCCAAATTTCCAGATGACAAACACAGTGATTTTAAAACCATAAGAAAACTAAACAGGCTGTAAGGATTATTTATGAAATGAGCTAGAGTGAGGGCAGGTGTGGGAAGGTGAAAGCCCTGACGGCTCAGAGCCAGCCCAGTCTAGATGGACAAAACTCAGGACTGAGGGAGCCCTGCCCAGAACTAAGTGAAATGTACTGAGGTGGGAAAAAGTCTTTGGAAGGACAGGTCTTAATTCCTAGAGGAATTCTTCCAAATGACAGACTACCTTAAAGGCCTGGACTCCATTTCCACTCGTCTTCTGCAGAGACTTCACCATACCATCTTCTCCTGCAGCCCCGGGGTATTTTAAAGGAGTCCTTTTCTGCAGCATGGAAAGTCACCAGCCCCCAGGGCAGCAGGTGGATTCTAAAGACCTCCCTCGCTTAAAGGAGAGGTTTCAGTTTCCCTTGAGGAGACTCCGATCAGTTTTCTTTTGATTTCCTGAAGAAACTCTGTTCAGGAATAAAGTTTTCATCTTTGGTGCAGATTTCTCTGTACTGATTTGAAAATATCTCTAACGTACATTGTTAAGTAAGAAAAATAAGGTTCAGAACAACATATATTATGCTACTTTTAGTTAAGAAAAGAGGGGAAAACAAAAATTATCTACCTGCCTATCTATCTATCTATCTATCTATCTATCTATCTATCTTTCTGCCTGCTTACATTTACCTAAAAAAACATTGGAAAGATGTACAAGAAACTAATAAGAGGATTTATTGAAAGGGATATGGGAAATGGAACAGAGATAAAACTATGAACTATGAGCAAAATCTTCTCAATGAATGCATTTTATATCATTTTAATTTTTGAACTACATGATTATTATGTCTGTCTATTCAAAATGAATTCTGCTAAAGATTAACAGAAAAAAGGAGAAAGTCATCTCTTTGAGGTACTGGCCACGCGAGTATCTGTCAGAAATCCAATGTGAAGACAGGAAATAGTAGATCTACTGTGGCACAGAGTTGGTTATTTTCATTACAAGGTGATGATCTTTCAGAGTGTTCTTTTGCTGGACAGAATGGCCATGTAGGGCTGGAGGGAGGGGTCAACCACACAGTATACTAATAACCTACTTGGTGTCTTACCAAGTTGTGACTCTTGTTGCCAGCCAGCCATTTGCACCCAGAGCTACTCTTCCACTAGTGGGGCATAGAAGGTATTTAGCCCCTGGGATGCAAACTACTCACCTAAAGCCCTAACATGCACAGAACCAGGGGTGTGTCTAATGGAGAGTCCCCTAAAATGGCCTAGGGCACAGGCTAGATTCAGATTAGGTGGCTAAGATCTGTAAATTCTCATGCTAACTTGAAAGCCTCTGAGGGTATCAACTATTGCTAATGTGCCTTACTTGTTTATGAGCATGGAGGGATGAAAAAACATGACTCACACATCTACTGGTATATGTATGATTTTTACACAGGTAAAGTCAATTCTTGGTTGTCTGCAAGTAGGATTTCTCCAGCTGGCAAAGATAAGGTTAGCCAGAAGAGAGTTGGGGCAGGATACAGAATATTTGAATATAAGCATATAAAATATTTAAAAAATGAATGTTAAGACGAAGAAGGAGAGAGATTAAATGCACACCAACGACAACAGCAGAAAGTGTTCTACTTCCCATTCTATTAATCTGGATATAGAAATAACATATCAAAAACCTTAAAAATTTGAGTATTAGAAAGTTGTTAGTTATATGCAAGTGGAGCTGTTTTAGAAACAGGGAAATCGAATTTCAAACACTAGGGTGGTCTGTGGGGGAAGGCAGCCATGCGCACATAGATATGACATTTGTATGTTATCTGTTCACACAAAGATAATGTCTCGAAATGATTTCCTATGAATCAGGCAACTTAATTCATACTCAGTTTTCATTCAAACATCATTAACTCATTCTCATTACTAAAATGAATCATAAACACCAGGCTTCTGTGTCCATTTCTTATTTTGAAGCAATTGCCAAACACTGTGAAAATGGTTCGTTTACCCCCAGAATTTGCCAAAAAAAAAAAAAATCCTATGATGACTGAAATCAGTAATGACTATTTTCTATTTTCTTTTCCCTAAGTAATTGACCATTAATTATAATATCAATAGGGAGTGGGTAAGGAAAGCAGACCCATGTAAGGGCTACATTTCATTTGTAACTGTTTTGTATATATCATAAATCTCTAATATTGGGCTATTGTCACCCATGATGAATTATTGTAAGCGTGTCAGCACATGGTGGAAGTCAAGTACATTCAAATACTACTCAGTCAGAATTGAATTTGGCATGATAGTCTCATAAAAGGGGGCTCAATTGAGAGTTTCCACTTGCCTGCTCTAAACTTGTCACTTGTAGGTGCTAAAGAGCTTGTTGTGTTGGTTTAATTAGTCAACAAATCGGTCCTTACTTGATTGCGTGGTCGTATCACATATGTTAACACTTCAGTGTTTGATGGAGATATTAACAAGTGACAAGAGTCTCTTGGTCTGTGGACTTTAAAGAAGAGAAGCTCTTCTATATTATTTCATTTGGCCCTGCCAATATTTATTAGATCATGCAGCCCGCAGGCTGCCAGTTAAAGAAAGACAACACAAACATTTTTCAGGGTTATGCTTATCTGTATCCCAAAAAAGGGTCACAGAACAATCGATGGGAGAAGAGCATAAGTAAGATAAGTGTTTTCTTCTACCGCTTACAAATTCATTATTTGATAGTTTGCTGCAGACCTCCTTTGAGCTTTTTTCACTTAAAGATAATTTATGACAAGAACAGAGAGGTTCTTGAAAATGCTATAGCAACTGAAACTGAATGATACCACTCTGGTGTAAGACGCAGAGTCACCAGAGGCTGGTAAATAGGAAGTTTGCATTTGTATGAAGAACTGTATTACTTAAGCATTCACCCATGGCAGATAAAATAGTCATATTAATAGTCAATAAGAGATGAAAAGGAAAAAAATTCAGCAACCAAAATGATTATGCTGGGAGTGGGGGTAGGGGATAAAAGTTGGTACCCTGAAAGTTTGCAAAAGACTTGTCTATTCACGTTTTTCTATAGTAGAACAAACAAAAGGGCAGTGCTTACTTTGAAGAACAGGCTTCGTTTGTTCTGTCACCATTCTGTTATGGCTTTTATCTGTGTATTAGCAAGAATCAGGTCTCCACATCATGTGAACAGGGATGGGAACCAGAGCCACCAAACAGCTTATTTTGGTAGGACATTAGCTCTGCAAAAAACATTGGCGTGACTAGTTACAATTCAAAGTTTGCCAGTGGTGACCTAACAAGTGAATATAACAGGATATAAAATTATGAGCAAAGAGGTTCTTTGTCAAGATTCCCCACTGGAAACTTTATAAATCCAATTTATTTATCTTTATCTTGCAAGCCAAAGATCCTTGTCACCTTGTTTCAAAAAGTATGGAATCTGTCATGCTCTGAAGAACTCATACTGATTTACCTTGTCTTTAACTATTCAGGGATCACTATGTTGTCCAAGGGAGACCAACCCTTCTATCTTTTTAGCTATCATATTGTAAGCTCTTCCAGGCCTGGCCTACATGTTCCCCTTGCAGTTAGCTGACATTTATCCTGTGGATATGATGAAGCAATGGAAGGAGGTAAACAGAACAGTTGAAACTACAGGATCTTTAAACAAATGTCTACCCACAGAAATGTGAAGAGCATACACAGTAATAGGCTAAGAAAGAATTTTATCTAACTTTTAAAAAGTCTTTAAATTAGACTCTTCCCAAGGTCTATATTTTGACCAAGTCCTAGAATTGCAGCCTCTATGACAAAGCTATTTTCTATTCTCTCAACATAGAGTGAAAAGGAGGAGTAAATTCTTTCTCCCTTACCTTCAATTAAGTCATCTCAGCTTCGGCTTAATCTAAGCAGCAAACTACATCATCTTCAAAAAACACTTCCACTTCCCCCCATCATCACAAATGCTGCTCATTGTAGTTAAAAATCAACTCCCAGAACTAACCCATCAGGGGGAAACAGGCCTTCAAGGAAATGTTCATTGATTGAGTAGAGAAAATCAGGAGTGTTAGTCAGACTAATGGAAACAAGAAAATAATTCGATGGAGTGACAGGTGCTAACAGTGAAAGGTTAAAAAGGCCAGGATGGGGTGTAGTGTGGGGCAGTGCAAATTTCTGTGAAGAGCTTTAGAATAATATTTTCTTTTGAGGAGGTGGATATGGGAAATGGGTTGATTGGCCTGCAAAAGGTATGGGTACCCTCAGTGCAAGAATTTTTTCTGCACTGAGCTCTAAAGAAAAAAAGAAGAAAGGCAAAGGATACAGAGAATAAAAAGCTATTTGATGTGAGGTGAAGAGGGAGGATTAGGGGGAGGGGAAGAGGGGAGAAAAAGCTGTTAGGAGGGAAGCAAAGAAGGAAGCAAAGCAGGCACATGTGCAATGTAATTTAAGGCTCAAACTCCTACTGCTCCCAATTTTTTTTGCTATTACCAAAATGTTGTAAAGAATATCCTTACACATATATCGTTGAGTACTTTTGAATATTACTGGGGGGAACGGAACTAACTATAAAGAACTTTCTTACTGTACTTTATAATTCTATTACATTGGCATTTCATATTATCAAAATGTGTTGCTTTCACAGTCAGAAAATGTAACTCAGAAAAATTAAATTTCAAGAAACTCTTCGAGCCGTGAAGAGCCTCAAAGAGTATCGCACTATGAGATTTGGTGATATAAAACAAGATGTGGCTATTAACATTCTATCAGTTCATTTAGGAATATTTACTCCAGCTTCTGGAAATGGTTTAACCTCTTGTAGCATTGTCTACTTTCAAAAAAGTTTGTAATCTTCTCCTTCAGTTCTTTGTTTGCTGCCTCCAACAAGGACAAACCCATTTCCCCAATCTGACGCAAAAGCCTTATTTCAATTATTTTTCCAGCCCTATACCTCCACAGGGAAGTGTTCTTAAAAGTAAAGTGGGCTGACAGAAAGCAGATCTCTGGCTGCCTGGGGCCAGAGACTGGGAAGACTGTAGGGGAACCCATGGGGAACAAGACAAGGGAGCTAACCAGGGTGATTTGCCAGCATGCACCAACTGTCCATTTCAAATGGGCGAATTTAACTCTGCATAAATCACACTTTGATAAAATGATTTTTTAAAAGCTTTAATAATAAAGTGAACTAGTACATTCTTTTGTTGACCAAATGAATATTCCAATCTTCCAAGAACCAGGAAGATTCTCCTTTTAAAAGTCCTAAGACTATTGCCAAGAGATGAGTTAGATTTAAAGAACTGAAGAGACTTTGCATACTTGAAGCCATTTTTATCCATTTGAAGCATAAAAAGAAAAAATACATTTTGATTACTGATTTTTATTCAGTAAATCTTTAGTTCTTTTCTCTTTTAATTTCCTGACTGGGGAGACAGGAAACCTTCATTCCTGTATTGATATTTTGATTAAAACAAGTATCTACCCATTCATTAAAAGTTTCCCTCATATAAAGGAATTCAATTTTTTTTTGATTGGTGCTAGACTCACAGACAGACAGAAATAGGCTGCCATTCTTCCATTTGATAGCCAGACGCTGCCAGTTGTAGCCAGGGCAGTCATGCTGTTAAATTAGGTCTAATGAAGGAGTAATTGCTTTAGATATAGTGAACCATTTCAAAGAAAACAAGGATTCTAATTGATTTGCAATTTGTTTGGCACATTGCATTGTCTGTGGCTATTGATTAGTCTTCTGGATTTCACACTGCATGTGTTTCCCTTTATTAAGGGAATAACAGGTTACTGATTACTTTCTTTCTGGGTTTAATGTAGCGGTTAATGTCTACTTTGTTCTTGTGTCATGTCACAGGCGAGGAAGGAATAATAGGCAAGTGGGTGGCCCTTTGCTAAGCAACTTCCCTGCTGCTCTGAGCTGTGTTCTCTGAGACAGGCTGAAAAGCAGATCAAGAGAAAGGGTTAGAATAGCAGTACTCGCAAGTTAAGGCCTGAGTCAGGGTAGACCCAGCTCGAAACTTGGCTTTCCCCTCCCAGTCAAAGCAGGGCCTGGGACGAAGCAGCTGGTGGTAGATTTGTTCTTGTATCATTTGATTATTTGTAGACAGGATATGAATCTATGCCCATTGTTTTGTTTAATAGGTGTGCATACTAAATGTGTGCAGAAAAAGAATATTTGAGGTGGAGGC
Organism: Dasyprocta punctata; assembly: GCA_004363535.1. Classification (NCBI taxonomy): domain Eukaryota; kingdom Metazoa; phylum Chordata; class Mammalia; order Rodentia; family Dasyproctidae; genus Dasyprocta; species Dasyprocta punctata. The sequence continues at coordinate 56,847 of RJWM01004147.1, forward strand.
CTTTTGGTTCATTTAACCCTTTGGGAAGTGACATTTTGTTGGCACCTGGGAAGCACTTGTTGCTGAGGTGTCGATATGATCATCAAAATGGCTCTTATGTTTATACCAACTGCAGGGGAGGGAGAAAAAGTTCTCAGGGCTGCAGTCATTTCATTGCCCTCAAAGCACAGCAGGAATTATTAGCTTACCCTGGCGTGCCCCTTTGTTTTCCTAGGGCTTTGCTCCTCCAGCAGATACTCATTTAAGGCGAATCCACTGCTTTCTGAAATGTGTTTTGCAATGGTGCACAGAACAGGCACTCACTTAGCGGATCTAATCCTTTCACAGCTCAGCTTGTTAATGTAGCAAACTGCTGAAAATGGGAAATGGATTCTTTAATGAGACGGTCCCTTCGTGGCTTTTATTCTCCTGGTCCAACCCTTAGGCATTCATCAAATCCCCCCACCCACCCTCCCAAGCCAAGATCAGGCACCCCCACTTCCCACCCAGCAAGCAACCCATTTTCCAGCACGAAATCCCCCATCTCTAGGCCCCTAGCCTCCCCACAACCTTCCCTGAGCCCTTGGAAGCTCACAAATAACAAAGAGGTGTGGGCAGTAAAAGATTCCTTTTCTCTGCATCAGTTACCTCCTTCCTAAACCGGGCCCATCTTTTCCTAAGCTCCCAACTTCACCAGCAAGGCTGTAGAGTGAGTTTTTTCCTGCTAAGTTGCAAAATAGTAAATGCTCAGTAGTTGTGCAAAAAACCTACCTTTGCTACATTACTCAAATTATTTGCATATTTAATATTATTCTTTAAAGTGGCTTTTGTGCTATGTTGGATTTTGTAGTGACACTGTTTGCCAGGGGTTGGAAAACAGAGCTAGCAGTGAAAGTAAAACTTGTACTGGTTTTAGTTCTTTTTCTTTTATCAATTTTACTCCTGTGGGTGTTTCCAAAGCCTTTGTACTTTTCCTCTAGAAATACACTCCCCCTCAAAAAATTTCTAAGCAGGTACAATTTAAGTTAAGAGGAATATTAAAGACAACTTATAAACCATAACAGTGCAGCCTGCAGTTTTAAGTATGCACTTAGAAAAGGAAGATAGTTTATGCCCATTTTGCTTGGGAAATAGTTGGTTTGGGAAAGTAAATTATGTATACATGAACTCAAGCTGTCTTTGGTGCAAGTTCTTACCTTTGTGTATGTTTGGGGGCGTGGGGGTGTGGGTGAGTGCGTATGCTGTGGATTGAACCCAGGCCTCTTGCGTGCTAAATACGTGCTCTACCGTTGAGCTCATTGTTAGCCCTCAGAATAATATTATTAAATGCAGAAAATAAAATACACAGTATTACAAAGAAAACCAATGATATTAAAATAGAGTCATAAAAACAAATTTATATTTAGCATGTTCTTTATTATTGCTAGTTTGTTGCTTAAACAATAAGATCTATGGATAGGTATAGCAGCTCCTGAAATTTTGAATTAATAATGAGCAATTAAATTTTGGATGTGTATAACTTTATAATGTTATTTTTAAAACACTGATTTCTCTGGGTAATGTAGCCAAAGATACTGATAACAAATATTTTTGTTTCCTGCATCCATAACTGAAAGAGGTTATGAAACTAAAATGATCATTTTCTGCATTCATATACATGGGGCCTCTAAGTTATATTCATAAACCTCCTGGCCTGCAGTCTCCTGCAGTAACAGACTCTTCCAATAATTTATCAGTTGACCAACAACCTGTCATCATAGTCCTAGGGAAGGGAAGCAGAGGAGAAATAAACATCAGAAGTGCCCAGTTGATGGTGTTCTGGACCTGACCTTGCTGTACATAATTATCCACAATTTCATAGAATATGGGTGTCCTCTAAACCTTCTCAAGAATGCCTCCTCTTAGAAGACTCCTGAACATATAAGTCAAGGCCATACACCATGACACATGGGGAGAGGAGACCATGGCAAAAGCAAGATGGAACAAGCAATAAACTACGCTTCTTTTCATGTAAGGGTTTGATTACTAGAATCAGACAAATTTACAAGAAGATATGCAATAAGTAAATAATGAATAAGTAAAATCTGATAAAAACGTGCAAATGACAAAGTAAAAAGAATTTAACTCCTATTTAGTTAACTAAAGTTGCCAGATTCAGAAAGTCAAAACACAAATATTGCATGGCTCATACTTGTATTAAATGATTATTTCTTGTTTATGTAAAATCTGAATTTAACTGGTTGTTCTGTATTTTGTCTGGAAAGCCTAAGTTAACACATGATATAAAGCAAATCTGAATATAGAGTATAATTAAGTAACATGAGAGAACTTATTTTTTACTGGTCAAATACTTTGAATTAAACTCAGAAATAGCAAGTAAAAGCTGTGCAAGTTAAAATAAAGGTAATTTTTCTTAAGAGTGAGGAGGAATTTAAGGATTGAAAGGGAATAATGAGACAAGAGAGTTAAGGGATGAGGAGGAGGAGCGAAATTGTCAGAGGCCAGGAAAGCTTGTAAGAAGCACACAAAGATTAAGTCTGAACGGCCCGTGCTGTCAGACAAGACCCTACGCACTGGTTTCTCACTTGGCTCCTCTGCCCTGGTTCTGTTCTTTTGAGATGGATGAAGTCAGTGTTGCATGGGTGTCTGCTTAATCCTCATAAGAGATAAAGGAATCAAGGTTCTGGGAGATTAAAAAATATTTTCCTGAAGTTACCCAGTGGGAAATGGCAGGACTGAGATTCGAACCCAGAGCTGAGGCAACCACGCTCTCTTGGAACACGAAACACTTTCTGGGAAACACCTGAGATGCTGGTGCTGCGTCAGCCCAGCCAGAGCACTGCCAGCCTCCGCGGACAGCACACCTGTGTGCAGGGCTGCTCCAGGAAAAGCGCCCGAGTTAAGTCCCAGCCGTCAGACCTCATCAGAACCTGGATCCCACCATCCACGTTGATATTCAGATGGCTCCCCACTCTGCTCTAGAGGCATTTTCTCTTGCTTTATCACAAGTGGCATCAATAGGTTATTTATATTTTGAACTCTATTGAAAAGAGGATTATACCAGGGCATTTAATTTTAGTTAAGAAAATATAGAAATTACTCCCATGTATGAAAAACAGTGCTTTAAAATGAAAGAAAATAGTTCACTTCTCGCTGTCACAGCAGTAGCACTGGTAAGTACTTCTAAATTGCTCCACTTTGCTATTGTCTGAGATCCTTGATAAGCATTCTGCATTTTAAAGCTTTATCTCTTTCTCATCATTAAAAAGCTCATTAGTTACTCAGCACACTGGTACTTTCTTTATAGTTCATAAATTCAGATTATAACCTTGTGTCCTATAGACAGTACCACTCATTAAATCATTCAAAACACTAGTATGAAGACATTTAATGGAGAGATTAAAAATTAGATTTCTATGTTTAGAAGTCTTAATAAAATACCCTGACTGCCAAAAGGTTTAAAAGAGAGATGTAAAATCTGTAGCATTTTGTTATATTACTGGATTCTAAGCTTTTCACTGAGCCATATGATGAAGATTAAAGTAGCCTGTGATCAATGCTTTACATACAGTTCCTGAATGAAATGCATCTATGCACTAACTCTATATATTTGAATTTCTAATGTCAAGTTCTTCTATTCCCGAGCTACTACTGTCACAGTATTTCCTGTTTCCGTACTAGCCAAATTTCACAGTGGTGCCTCTAATCTGCTAATCTGGTCTCATTACAAAGTGAAAAGTGTCCTCATTTGAACCCAGGACTCCTTATACTACCTGGATAGTCTGTATACTAGAAAAGACCCATCAGACACAGACTGACAAACCATGGGGTGGGTAAGAACCGATGACCTCCTTGACCTTGGCTTCCACCCATGTGACCTCAAGATGCAAATGTAGTGTGTTCATTATTAGAATCAAAATATCTTTAGAGTTTTAAGACTATACATTATTTTTATATATTCTTTTTTGAAATGGTCAGACTCAAGCAGTTAAAGAATAAGTTTATAATGCAATTATTGCATTTAATCTCTCACAAATTTCTTTTGATCACAGGATTTTCTGAAGGGGATGTTGAAGAAGGCCAAAGGGAAATGAGCTACTGAGGTCAGCGTAGCTGCTGTTGCTCCGGCTCTCAGCACTAGCACTGCATGCTTCTGTCGCCCTTCTCTTAAAACACACTGCTATCCTGTGCTTATTCATTTTCATTTATTGGAAATAAGTATATGCCTAAGAATATCAAAAATATTTGTCACTGGAGAAAAGATTCAGAGGATCTTCTTAAAGATATGGCACAGTGCTGGATAGCCTGTTGTGACAGCAAATTGAGAGCAAAGGAGGTGAACAGCAGAGTGCCTTGGAAAAGTGAAATCCATAAATAAAAAAAAGCCTTGGTCTGTCATTCTGGTTTAATTTAAGACACAAATGCAGCCCTGACAATCTATGTTCTAGCTTGAAGTAGAGGAAACTGAACTCCCATAAAAACTGAGATTGATGCTAGAAGAACAAGATTGAACAAGAAGCAAGAGAGCAAGCCTTTTGGAGGCCCCCCCAAACACACATGCATGCACATACAGCACACACACACACACACACACACCACCCATGTTTTCGTTCTCTTGATTTGACATTTTACCCTAGACTGAGTACTGTTGATCGGAAGTGGAGCATAATGCATCTACTGCCATCTTTCCCACACGTGAGCTGTCCACACACCGCGGGTTCTGGGGAATAACTATCTTCTCACATGGGAGTGACGGAATGAAGCTGAGGGATAATGGCAGAGCAGAGGTGGGGCAGTGTGGAAGTGGTTCTGAGGCATGGCATTCCCCAGCAAATTACTTTTGGCCAGGCACAAAGTTTTTAACCTTGGAAACTTTTGGAATTACACCTCCATCCTGGATTGAGCTTGAGAAGTAGGCAAGTTAAACATGAATACATTAGACTCTTTTTGTTGTTCTTTTTTTTTTTTTCACAAAAACTACCTAGAATAAGTAGAGTGCTTTCTTCCATGGCTACTCGGTTCCTAGTTCTTGTGATTCCTTCCCCAACCCCTTCTAAATAGACCCATCTTTAAAATTTTTATTTGATACTGATAAATAGCAATGCTATATATTTATGACATACAACTTTATAATGACTCTTGGTAATTTCACTCCCCACAGCCACTCCTGACCACAAGATGCCATTTAGTGGATGGTTTAATCATTTTCATCTTATGGAACCTGGTTTTTAAGAATCTGCACTGCTCAAGACCTGAGGTTGTATTGCCCCTTACTATGAAAGGCGCACACACTAGAAATTTTCCCAAATCACACCAGCCCTCTCTCTCTCTCCTTTGCCCCCCTACTTTCCATGCCCATACTTCTGCCAACATTTTCCCTCCCTGCACCCCCATCTTGTGAGCATGTAACCCAAAGAGACCCCTTTCAGAGTACAATTTTAAAATTCTAGGTTTTATTCCCAACTGTCTCAACCCTGCCTCTGGGAACTCAAAATACTGTGTAATCTAGTGTGATTTGGTGTCTCCATCTGTCAGTCAAAACAATAACCCAGAGTACTGGTGAGAAGTCTCCAGGGATGGCACTGTGCGGGATCTGGGAGGGTAATGGCTGCACGCATGCTCTGAGTCAAAGTAGTTCCTCTGCCCAAGCCATAATTGTTTGTGAGGCAATCAAAATCCTCTGGCAAGACATTTTTATATCAGAATAGTTCCCCCTCGGCATGTTGCTCAACTTGAGTATCCACATCTTAGCCAGCCTCTTGAGTTGAAGCACACACCTTGAGATTTTAGCCAAGTATTTTTAAGATGTGGCCCTATTCTTCCCAAAAGTTCTCTCAGTCCACTGTTTTTCGAGAACCTTAGGTTATGTGGTTGGTTTACTTTACAGAACAGTTGTATTTTGGGGTGGATGATACTTTGAGGCAGGGGAGTACCAGACGTTGAACCTAAGGCCTTTTCTACTGAGTGACATCTCCAGCCTCTTTTATTTTTCATTTTGAGACAGGGTCTTGCTAAATCACTAAGTGGTCCAGGGTGGGCTTGAAATTGCAATTCTTCAACCTTCCAGAGTTCTGGAATTGCAGCACTCTGTATTGTATTACACCACACGACCACCATACCTGGCTGGACAATACGTTTTTGGAGAATGGTATTCTATTTTAAATATATAAGAGGATCTCACCATATCAATAATTTATTTGCTGGTTTATTTTATAAAGCAGGAATCTAACACATTTCTATTTCTTAAAACCTAACACACCACAAACCCCCTCCCTTCTTGCCATTTGGCAAGGAACATCTGAGACTGTGTGGTCTCAGCTTATTTACACTCAGCATTACCCAGCTCTCAGGGTGTTTGGCTTTTGCCTACTTGACTCTTCTGGGCAGCCTCTGCTCATTCCAGTTTCCTCCCACTTTAAGCAAACAGAATACGTTGCTATGTTTTACCACTACAAACCTAGTCCCAACCTCTGTCATAGCTCACTTCCCTGACCTTCTGCTAAGCCAGGTCCCGCTCAGCCTCCGCAGCCTACAGCTGGTCCTGAGGCCCACATTCTCTGGGCTCATCCTAATATTTGCCTCTGGCTCACTGGTAGTCAGCTCACACTGAGACATGGACAGGGTCATAGCACTCCTCAGGGCACCCAGTGCTTTGCCTCCCTGTCACTGTGTTTTTAGAAGCTAGAGCTGCAGCAGGCTGTATTTCATCAAGTCATCCAGAGTTCCTGCTGACAGCAGCTACTCTTCCGCAGTCAGCCAGAGTGCTGCAGCCCGACTCTGCTACACAGCACAGTTCACAGGCCAGATCTCAGCCAGGCCATGCCCACAATCTGAAAGGTGACATTCTTATCAAGAGGGGAAAGTCTCTCCAGACTCAGAAGCCTGGGAGGTGCACATCGAAGCATGGCCAGCTCTCACTCCAAGCATGAGTGAAAAGACCTGGTGCAGAAGGGCCATAAGAATGATTGTGAAAACACAGAAAAGCACTGCCCCACCACTAATCCCACTCCCGCCACTCCCAAGTCATGCAGTTCTCTGACATCAAATGTGCAATGATTTATAACTGTAGAGAAGCACAGGATTACCAGATATATATTTTTCTTTGGTATGTGTGATAGAATAATGGCTCTCTGAAAATGTCCATGTCCTAATCCCTGCAGCCTGTGAGTATGGTATCTTACATGGCCAAAGAGACATTGTTGATAGGATTCAGTGAAGGACATTGTGCCTGGATTGTCCACGTAAGTCCAGTGTAAACACACAGGTCCTTGGGACTGAAGAGTTTTTCCCAGCTGTGGTCAAAGGGAACAGTGACTATGGGAACATTGGGAGGAGGTGCAACATTGTCTGCTTCAGAGGGGCTGCAAGCCGAGGAGTGTGGGCGGCCTCCAGAGGCTAGCAAAGGCAAAAAAACAGATTCTCCCTACAGGCTCCAGGGAGGAATGCAGCCCTAGTGACATCTTGATTTTAGCCTTAGGAAACCCAGTTATGGACTTCTGACCCTCCTCCCCCAGAACTCTAAGACAGTACATTTGTATTGTTTATGCCATGAAATATGTGCTTCTTTGTTGGTTGCTGTAGGAAATGAATACAGTTTAGAGTAGTAGTTGGCTAAATTTGTTGCAGTGATGTATCTTCCTCAAATGCTTTGAGATCTTTTGTTAACATTTCTTTTTCCTGTAGGTTTTTTGGAAAGGAATTACTCTCTTGCCTTTTTAATTTCTTTTATTGTTTCATGTGCAGGCTGAGGCCTTATTGGCTTCGCTAAAAGGCTCTAGCAATATTATCTCAGCATATAGCACTGACAAGAATAATCCACAATGGGTGCTACATTTTCTCCCTAAGTGGAGGGGTCTTGTGCAGGGGCAGTGAATGCATTAACCAAAGACACACTCCAGGGAAGAAGAATGAAAAGAAGATGTTTTGATCAGCTTGACTGTGGCACTTCATCCCTGGAGTTGGTCCCTAGAGTCTAAATTGCCGCTGACTGGGCAGTTTGCCTTCTAAAAGCTTCAGGATGCCTGCATGAGCTGCCCTGAGGAGAAGGCCTGGGGCAAAGACAATAGCCTGCAAAGAATCATAGCTCTCACCCTGACCGCTCCCCTCCCCAACAATGAAAAGTTCAGAAAACAACCAAATGTGCGCCTCTGAAATTTGCCTAGTCAAGCAGTTGTTTCACTTCTGCCTGTTGAACATTTGGGTCGCCCGATGCAAATGTTAAAGCTGTGTTCAAACCAGAAAAAATAAAAATAATAAGCTGTCAGAGTAATTACTAAGAACATGCAAGGATTATACAAAGTAAACTGCATCCTGCAAAAAAGAGAATTGCATGTTAGCTAATTGTTAATTTTAGCAATCGCAGTGGCTAATTACCACGGCACACATTGACTATTAGCTTGATGCCCCAGCACCTGCTTTCTCCAATGAACAGATTTCTTCATCGCTAGCACAGGAGCAAAATGTGTAATTATTGGCCATCATTGGGGCGATTTTTCAGTGATTCTTTTGTGCAATGTGAATAAAGCATAATGACATATTTTATTAGAGGGCAAATAGCTGTTTGTTAATGGAAATGATTCGAAATCCAAAAAACTAGAAGCTAGGAGCATGTTTTCAGTATCAGCGTGAATTCAAATGTATTTTCTTTTAACTCTTTATAAAAGGAGCATAGAAATCAAATCTAAACGGAGTATAATATATTTAATGATATGTACAAACACAGCATTGATTAATTACCTCAAATGCTTTCAATGGTACACCATTTATTTTCTTTCAGTCATGTGTTAAATTTTAGTATTTCATATTTAAATTCTTATTTCTTGGTCCGAGAGTCTTGGCGAAGCCGGCCTGCGTCACACCTCATTTCCTGCACGACTCTTTTTTTATTGGTATACGTGGCGCTGGCGGAGAGCGCTTCAAAAACCCAGCCTGCGCTGCTTCCAGAACGAGGCACACCCGTGTCTCCCCGAGGAGAAAAACCTGATTTAGGTTAACATCCGTGTGTGTATGTAGGGAAGGGCACATTGTACCCTGCAAGCAAGGTGCCCTGAGGGTGAGATTAGAACTTTTGCAGGCTTGGAAATTATATTCTTTCCCCTTTCATTATAAAATTAATAGATCACCTCAACAGGAACCCATTAAAGAATAAAAGCACTGTCTATCTTCATTGCAGGCATAAGAATGATCATATATGTGTGTATCTCTGTGTGTGTGTGTGTGTGTGTGTGTCTGCGTGTGTGTGTGAATTTATCTAACTGAAAAACAGTACTTCTGTGCAACGTAGGAAATAGGATTTTTTTTCTGTCGCTGACCTGGCTCTTCTACCTCTCTCTGCCTCTGTTTTCCACCCCTCCCATTTGTATTTTCATGATGGATTAATAGTGCTATGGAGCTTAACTCTAATGTCCTCTGGAACTCTCAAATGAAAAAAAAAAATCTGAGAATGAATTAATGAAGAAGTAATTCTAGCATGATTGAAAGATCACCCTTGTTTTGATGGTACTGGGGTGGGGGAACTAGTTTGAAGAGAATGTTTAATTCCACCCATATTTATACCTTGTTTGTATTCCTAACTGAACACCCTGTGCTGAATTCCTCCTAAACCATGACACGAGAAAATACACCTCTTGTTGTCCATGGAGAAGATGAAAGGCTGGGCTTGAGACTTGTGTTTGCCGAGCATTCGTCACTCCCTTCCACTCCTGGGTCCGGTTATGAAAGTTGTGTGTTTTCAAAGGTCACTGAAAGGCAACCACCTCTGTTTTCTGAGCTTTGAGAATTTGCTCCTAATTGCCAGGCTTATTGTTTTATTGCCACTGTTTACAAACAGGGAGAAACGCCTTCGGAAGGGTATTTCCCCTTCTTGCCACAGGCTTCTCGGCTATTTTAAGATGTAGATAAGTTCAGTATTCAGGTTCACTGTTTGACCCATTAAACTGGTATTGAGGTATAATTTGCGTGTTTTCCCAGTACCATTGCACATAGAATGGGGTTCATTTCCACACGTTTGAATAAATTTATCCAGTTCAGTGAACCTGTTGTGAAGCTCAGCAAAACTCAGTAGGTGGCTTTAAAGTCCTGTAATTAGCCCATTACAGAAAATCTGTACTTTAGATTTTTGTACATTGGTTAATAAGCATAACATGCTTCATATATAAATAACATTACATTAAATGATGCAATATAAAGGAATTAAAGGCCAATAGAGTTAAACAAAATACTTGAAAGAGACTTCAAATTAGCATGTTTAATTCCAACTCACTGCACAGGAAAAGCCTCTTGTGCTTACTGTACGGGTTCCACAGAGCTCACGGCAATGTGTTTTGTGTCCAAGGTGCCAGCTCTCTCCCTTACATACCCTGTGTGCCTTCTGTCCACTCTGGCTTGGATGGACTCACCTCCACCTCATTTCCTTTCATTTCTGATCATCCACAAGGAGGTGAATTGAAGAGGCAGAAGAAAAAAAAGCAAAGAAAAAGGCCTTCAGCCTGCTGTGGCGTCCTGGGGTGATCTTTGCCTGAGCACTTCCTTCCTGATTCCCGGGTCGAGTGGGCTGCCTGGCTCTTCCTTCTGCTCTGCCTGCCTCTCTCAAGTCTGTTTGACAATCACTTCAGCGCAGAGTGCAATGGGAATGTCACCCGCGATGGAATTTACCTGCGGAGTTTCGAACATTTTATTAGAAATGTGGCTGTCAAACAACCCTGTGTGGTGTGGCCTCACTCAGGCCTACTTGAAAAAAATGTTTTTATCTTTCTGGGGAATGAAGGTAGATGTCCATGTAAATGGCCCCCCAACATGGTGTAACAGTAAATTTCTCTTGTTCCTGTGAGTCTAAGAATGAGTAGGAAATGTAGACGTTGCATTATACTTAATGTAATTAGTAACAGAAAATAGTTGGGCTGTAACTCATCCTACACTAGAATAGGAGCTCCATGAAGCCAAGAACTCTGGTGCTCTTGTTTCCTCTTGTAGTCCCCTCAGCCCGAACAATTTGTCCATCCATTCATCCATCCATCCATCCATCCATTCACTCATCCATCCATCCATTTACTGGGTACCTACTGCACCAGTCACCACAGTAGACTTTGGATATGCAGTGGTGAATTTAGCTGTTTCCCCAAATAAAAGAAATTGTGCAGTTGGCTATATATCAATGTCACAAAATCAAGTCATCAGATAATGAATTTATTGAATTACAGATCTGTCAATTTATGAAATGCTATGACTTACAAAAATATGGCTGTGCATGGTGGCGCACTCCTTTAATCCCAGCACTTGGGAGGCTGAAGTAGGAGGAACATTGTGAGTTCGAGGCCCGCTTGGGCTACAATGCGAGTACAAAGCCAGCCTGAGCTACATAGTGCGACCCTGCCTTAGAAAACTAGGGCTGGGGGTTTGGCTCAATGGCATACATTCCTGTCTGGTAGGTGTGAAGTTGTGAGTTTTATCCCCAGTGCTGCAATAAAATAAAAAATGGCTTTTTTAGCTGTTTGTAAATTTATAATTATTTCTATGGGATTTTCTTCTGTTGACCAGTTTTCTTTTGTTTTTTATAGTAGCATTTTGAGGAAAAGTTAATGCTTAAAAGCTAAACATAGTTTACTCTTCTTATGAATAAATTTTCTTCTGTTGTTAACTGACAAGTAAGAATTGTATATATTTGTGGTACAATGTAGTTTTTTGATGTATTTTTATATTTTAGAATAAATAACATATCCATCACCTCATATACTTATTTTTTGTGATAAGAACACTTAAAATCTAATCTTTAATCAACCTTAAAATGCACAAAGGATTATTTATTATAGTCATGATGTGTGTGTAATTGATCACTAACTCTTATTTCTTCTGTCCAGCTGAAATATTGTATCTTTGGGTCAACATCGCTCCTTTCACCATCTCTCCCTCTGTCCCCTCAAGTCTCTGAACACCACCATTCTTTTCTCTGCTTGAAAAAATTTTATATTCATAAAATATTTCATATTTTGTCCAAAATTAATTATTTTTCTTAAAAATATTTAGTCTTACACAGAATTCTTTTTAAAGTTATTGACAGCTTTGTCAACTACTTAGAACTTACAAGATTGCTTTTACCAACTTCAATTAAAATTTAAAAATTTTAATTTCCATGAAATTTACTGGCCAAGTTGTGATGTCATTGCTTCATTACCATCTACGTCATTTCTCAGTTTTCTTGACTTTTAGCATTGTTAGGATTTTTGACCAGTCTTTTAAATAATTTTTTTGCAAGTTTAGAGTTATGGCAATATATAAATCAAATTTGAAGTTGTATTATTCACTTCATCATGCCAAACCTTCTGATCCTTGTCATTTCTTTTCTGCATCTTTAAATATGTTTCACCTTTCATTTCAAATCTTTTGATGCACTGTAGTCAGGGAAAACTATCTCAGTTTCTCTTTGTTGGAAAATTAAAAAATGATCATTTTATACTCAGCTACTTCTAATTCCTGTGAGTTTCTAATTTTTTTCCAATTGCAACTCATGATCAATATTCTTTTTATAATTACTCAGGGGCATGGTGGATATAATTTTTGTCTCTAGCAATTAAAATTTTAAATTTCAACATTATACATGGAATGATATTCTTCCAATTGACTTAGAATAATTTCTCAACTTTCTGAATATCACTTAGAATTTCTTTCACCTTAAGCACTTTTACATTCTTTCACCAATACCTCGAATGGCATATCAACTTTCATGTTGATTTAATTGCTCTGAGTCCTTCTTTAGCAATTTCATACTTAAGAGAGTAAATTTTAGATTTGGAATACTAATCTTAGGTAAAGATTTTATTTGTTTGTTTGTTTATTTGTTGTTTCTGTGGTGCAGTGGTGCTGGGGATGAACTAGGCAAGCTCTTTGTCACTGAGATACATCCTTGACTAGTATTACTTGATTACTGACTTTTAGATACCCTTTCCAGAATTGTAAATATATACTCTAAAAGGCAAAAACCATCCTATGACCCTTAGCTTTTAACAACAGAACATCCTTAAGCTGGCATTATGAAGACAAAATTAATCAACTGAACTTCCTAGAAGCCATCAAAACCTGTTAAAATATTTTACCCAATAAAATTTGCTGTATAAGTTACAAACAGAAAAATAATCCTCTCTAGTAAATTTGCTAAATGTGACTAAGTGCCATTTCAGATAAACTTTTTTTTTTAAATTTAGAGCTAAAAACCAACCAAACAGACAGAAAAGCTACATCAAAACCACGTGGTTCCTGCCCTAAGGAGCTTATAAATGGGAATGACAGGCAATATTCTAGGACTCACATTTGACAGGGTCATGATACCAGGAAGGGATACCTTGGTGGAGTGGACTTCATTAGGGAGGCCTAGTCTGGTAGATCTTAGTTAACTAAGCAAAGCTGGAGTAAGCGGGAGGGGGGCTCTCAAGAAGAGAGTGAAGCATGAGCAAAGTCTCAAACACAGTGCACACCTAGGGACTTCTCTATAACTGTAGAATGAATGAGTAATTCATTGTTAGAGACAGAGGCTACTCTGCATTTCATCACATGACATCCATCTGTCAAGCTAAGTGGTAACTTTCACTTGCCTGAGGCAGAGTGTGCTTAGGAAGGCCTTCCCAGCTAAGAGCATTAGGTGACACATTGCACTGCCATCTCACCCACCTGCAGTCCTGCCTCACAGTTTTCTTAGAAGTACATGTTGAAGGACTACAGGAAGGTTTTTGGCCATAGTCACAGGCATTGCCGACTATCACCAGCTCTCCCAAAATGAGCATTCTTAGAGATTAGTATTACTATACTTTACCCTAAATAATCCCACAGAATATCAGGTCTCCAAGCATTTGCTTCAGCCAAGGTTATTTTCTTAGACTTTACTTCTCCAATGAGGAACATAAGACCTTTTTTTGAGTGCTATGTAAAATGTGGAACCCAAACCCACAACACTGTAATTGTAGAGTACAGGATCTAGGGACATGCATTTTTATAAACTTGTTAGGTTATTTTGCACCCTAAATTTTGAGACCCACTAATGGAAATACTAAACAAATAAACTTGTAGAGTTTACCAGCTGGGATCTTGCCTATTTCTTAGAGTGAGTTGTTCAGTTTTACTCTCTCCTTCACATTGGGAATTTTGTGTCAGGACTAGGGAAATTGCTGTCATCTTCCTCCCATTATGCCTTATTATCACCAAGGAGAAGTCCACCTCAGGAGCCACGTTCTGGGCTGTCAGAGTCATCTTGGACTCCCTTTGAGCATGCCAAGGCTTGGGGTTTCCTGGGCCTCATGGGTCTAGAACCCCAGGTCCCAGTGAGTTCAGGCCCCATCTCATTTGTTCATACATGGGTGAGATGTAAGACTGTTTCTTGCTCATCTGGGTGAGTGTGTCCTCCTTCAGGCATGAAGAGATGCAGTCATGCCATCCTTCTTCATAGGGTATTGAACCATCACCTCCTTCTGTTCCTCGGCTTTTTATTGTTCTCTAACTGTCCCTCCCACACACTTCACCAAATTAAGTAGAGATGAAACTGCAATTATTATCCATTGAAATTAGCATGTTTTTCTGGTCACCCCATACTCCCCTTGAGCCTGGTTTCTCCTCATAAGCAATTCCCATAAAGGTACAAAAACACCCTCTCCATCCCAGTTGAATTATTTTGTAGAAAGTTTACTGAGGAGGGGGGTGAGGAAACTATGACATTGGAGAGAAGGAAGCGTAAGAACTCTGATTCTATGTTAAACAGGCCTGGGTCCCAATTCTGTTCCTCCCAGAACTGTACTATAAAATGGGGAGTCTGTTCAAGCTATGAGCTCAGATCGCTCATCAAGTCATGTAGGGATAATGATCATCTTTCCTTTGTGAGATTGTTGTGAGGCCCAAAGAAGATAGAATCTATATAGTCCTCGGGGCAGGCCCTGCTACAAAACCTCAAAAATATAAGTTTTTACTGTTTTTCAAATAACAAATTCATTTTTTTCTGCCATATGATTAAAATGGCAAGTAAACACCCAATGAAGAGGCTAGGTAGGGTTAGGACTAAAATTCCTTCAACGAGACCTGAAGATTCTGTGAGAAACCCTGCAGTGTCACCCTATTTTGGACATCCTAGGAGGAGGGCACTGTTAGAAGCTGGCCCTTTCTCAGGGAGACGGGAACAACAGAAGCTAGGAGAGTTTCTGTGTACCTTGAAGCTTTTGAACTTGAAACAATGTGAAGATTCATGTTCACAAGAGTATAGACATGAGGAATGAGTGCTCCAAATGTTCAGATTTATATGGCAGCTATTTGATATATGACAGAAATTTCTAATAGAGGGAGGGGAGACGAATGAGAAATAAAAACCTTAAATTGTATTATGTACATGCATCAACTCTCCATGAGGAGTGTAATTATTATGTACTGCAATTATGTACTAATAAAAAAAAAGCAAAAAAAATGAGGGAAGGAAAAATCAAATGTAGAAAACTACTCAGAAATAAGTTGGAAATTTGGAAAATTGGTCCAAATGAGACTGCTTGGTGAACTGGCTCTGCACACCTCCACAACTTTCGTTCTTGTGCCAAAGTCCTGCTCTGATCACTTTTCAAGAATCCCATCCCAAGGAAACAGCCAGAAAGCCAAAAGATAATTATCATTGTCCCTTTAGGACAAGGAGATGACGCACATCTACCATTTGGGACATTATGCAGAATCTCCTCTGTCTTCTTAGAGATTCACAGTCTTTGGTAGCAACCTGTTTTGTCTGACAATCATTGTTCAAGAATAATTCTTTAATCACACTAATGCCTACCCTGTAATAGAGAAGATCGCATTTCGTCAATGGCACCATCTTTCAATAATCCAAGATTAAAACAGTAAATTGAATTCCTGATTGTATGTGAATGAGCTTTCATTTAGTGTGGGTGTGGTATTTTTTTTTCTGACACTGCAAGTGAGTTTGCCACCTCTTGGGTGTGTTGAGAAGAAGCAAGTAGCTAAAGTGTGGTGGAGACCTGTATTTAATTCTTCATTTACTAAGCCAGCTTATTTTTGAGTACTTACTATTTACCATACCCTCAATAAGCACTAGGGGTACCGAGAAACTGGATCATGGTTCCTACTCTTGTGTTGTACAAAGACTAGTAATAGAGCTGGAAGTATTCTTAGATCATTGTAATACAATCAGATATGAGTTGACAAAAGTAGGCTGGTGCCTGAGAACTTAGGATACAGGAATAGTGCCAGAACCTTTTCAGACAACTGAAGATAAGAAGGCTCCACTTTCATTATAATTACCATCATCGAGATACTGGGTCATTCTGCACAGTTGTGGAGGACAAAATGGCATTACCTTCTAAGAGGACACCATTCTCTTTATCAATTAGCCCTCTTCTTAAGGTCCTCTATTGACAGATGGAAAAGGGTCTCCTTTTCTAGTAAGCATGTTAGAAATATGTTTCATCAACACTGCTTGCAATGGCAACATTTTCCTATGCATGCAGGCACTTTCATCTCTAATCCTTAAAACAACCATGGGAAGCAGGCATCATTGTCCCCAATTTACAGATGTAGAAAACAAGACTTAGTAAAATCATGCAGCTTATTCAAGGTCACAAAACTCCAAGCATAGACTGTGCATTGATTGAGAGATGGTTGAAATGAGTTACTAAATTATACATTATATTGCTTTGCACAGTAGCCCTGGTGGGAAGAAAAAAGATCCCAAATGAGGCGCTGGCTAGTCTATCTTTGATCTAGACAAATCCAAAGTGCTAAAAATCATCTACTGTCTGACAATTGCTAAGAACATTTAAAAAGATCCACACTAGGGGTTTGGATGTGGCTGAGTAGTGAGAGCACTTGCTTCGTATGCATGAGGACCTGGGTTCAATCTCTAATGCTGGGGGAAAGAAATTTAAAATGCAGACTATAGAGCTGTGTTCTACAGAGTAGAGTCATTCCTGAAATGTTCATATTTCCATGGTTGTGTGAGGTACCTCACCATATATAATAATCACTAAAGAACGTTTTTTCATGAACAACTTTTACCAATTTATCCATTCAATCAATGGGTAAAACATTTATTCAGAAAGTGTTTATTGTATGCTCACAATGTGTAAGGCATCAGAATTTGCTCAGACATGGATCCCATCACAGGAAACCTACAGTCAAGCAGGGATGGTAACATATACACAAGCTCAAGTAGTAGGAGGCGGGTGTAGTGATTCCTACCTGTAATTTCAGGATTCTGGGAGGCTGAGACAGGACGATTGCAAACTCAAGCCCAGCCTGGCCAACTTAACAACTGAATTAGACCTAGCCCTGGGTTCAACCCTTACTACCTATTTTTTTTAAAGGTAAGGAAGTAAATTGCTCCTGTGGTATAGAAGAGGGAGGGATGCCTTCCAGCTAGGACAGCAAGGAAAGCTTTGTAGAGAGAGATGTAGATCTTCAAAGAGGAGAAGGAATCAGATGCACAGAGTGGGAGTGAGGAAAAATGCCCAGAAGGGAGACCCAGCCAGTGCGAAGGCAGAGTGGAAGAGAGCAAGGACGCACAGAGAGGGCGAAGGCAGCCCATGTGGGTGAACTACAGTGAGGCCCTCCCTAGAGTTTCCTTGCGACAGACAAAGAAAGGTTTTCTTTTGAAACACACACATAACACTGAAAGCATTCCCTATGTGGGGACTATACTCAGTTTTTGAAAGTGGAAAGTTATACCATGG
This sequence comes from Dasyprocta punctata, assembly GCA_004363535.1. NCBI lineage: Eukaryota > Metazoa > Chordata > Mammalia > Rodentia > Dasyproctidae > Dasyprocta > Dasyprocta punctata. The sequence goes on from RJWM01004147.1 coordinate 74,525, forward strand.
TAAATATTTCCGTCAAGGATATTGGAGAATACTAATGGCAATGATACAAAACTTCTTGCTGAGACTGACAGTGTAGTATGTAACAGATTTTCACTATATGTGTCTTTTTTTGGTGACACCAGAGATCCAACCCAGGGTGTCTTAGTTACTTTTCGCTCGTTGCTGAGACAAAATACCTGACGCCCAAAGTTAGGGAAGGAAAGGTTTATTCTTACAGTTTCTCGGGAGTTTCAGTCCATAAAGTGGGCTCGAAGGCAGCATGGGATGACGGGGCTACAGTTCATGGCGGCTGCAAGCTGCAAGCCACAATCCACACTGGTGAGAGAGAGGGCGGAAGCCGGGAAGCAAGCAAGAGGAAGACCCGCCTTCCCTTATACTGTATCTCAGCTCCACCCCTGGGCGGGTGTAGCAGTCACATCATTAATCCTGGTGCTAGACAACAAACTGATCACAAGCATCAGACTCAGCCCCATCAAAAGTATGAGGACTTGGGGGTACATAGCATATCCTATACACAGGGCCTCACCCATGCTAGGCAAGTGCTCTACTACACTTCTAACCCTATGTCCTCTTTTGTTTTGTGAACCGTCCTTGAAGGTATTTGTTTGCTTTTCAAGGATATGGTGAATTTTTAGGTGATTACAGTGAATTATTCAAGAGATTACCATGCCTGGGACATTATTCTTAGTAACAATAATATGAAAACACAGTTGATGTTTCTCTGTACGTTTTAACATACCAATATCTTCACTCATGGAGTTATTTATATAGAACCCACATGTGTCCTACAAATAGGTGGAAGAAATTTTGCCCTTTGTTTACCACTTCTTCTCTTTTGGAAAGCTTCAGCAGAAATATTTCAGAAAGAAATAAGTAGAAAAATGCTATAACTCATATTCTTTCATCTCATATATGCAATTTTAAAACTTATGTTTTATTCTTTTTTTTTTTTTTTTTTTTTTTTTTTTTTTTTTTTTTTTTTTTTTTTTTTTTTTTTTTTTTTTTTGCGGCACCAGGGATTGAACTCACAACCTCGCCCCTGCCAGACAGGCACTTAAGCCATGGAGCCAAACTCCTGGCCCTGGTTTTTTGAGACAGGGTTGCATTATGTAGCTCAGGCCGGCCTTGCACTTGCGTTGTAGCCAAAGCCGGCCTCGAACTCACAACGCTCCACCTACCTCAGCCTCCTGAGTGCTGGGATTAAAGGCGTGCACCACCACGCCCGGCTCCCTTACATTTTATTCTTATGGTTGGCTACCTGGATCTATCTAAACCATTTCAAATATTAGCATTATGATTATACTTTATCATTTGTCCCACTGAAAAACAACCATGAGGAATTAAAGTGGGACAATCATGCAGGGTCCTTTCTGGCTAGTTAGTGACTAGGTAATTTGCTGAAGACCTTGAGGAGGATCATCAAGGAAATATAGTAATGTAGTGACCCATTACTGACCTGAGGGCTTGTGGTGAAGGAGTATGGCCGACAATTCTTGTTTTTAGAGTGATGAAGTGTTGTCATTTGTTTGCCATATGAGAACATCGCCTTATTCAGATTAAATTAACAGTAACTAATTGGGACTAGTCCCAATTTTATGGCAACACAAGTTAGATTTTACAAATGAGCTGCATCATTTGATAATGGGTGCTGTTGTTATAGCGTTTGAAAGAATTTTTGGCATCACTCAATAATAGAAAACTAGTTTCAGTCAAAAACTGTAATGAGAGCTGGGCCTGCTGGTGTACACATGTAATATCAATGTAGCACCTGAGAGGCTGAAGCAGGAGCATCATTGCAAATTCAAGGCCACCTTGGACTGTGTAGCCAGTTCCTGTCTCATAAAACTAAAAAGAAGTAGTATGTGTTTATATTTTAGCCAAAATGAAGACTAGGACTCTTTAACTGCATGAAAAAATAATCCAAATAGCATAAATTTAAAGACAAAAATATATTCTTGGGCTAAAAAAACTGTAAGTTCTTACCACTTTGGATATTATGTAGAAAGTGTGCAAGTAAAATGTGTGCAGGACCGGAATAAGAAGGACTTAAAATGTGGAAAAAGAAAGCTTAAAGAACTGGCTGAAGTGGTTACATCTGGAAGAACTTGTTACTGGTGGTCAGCTGGTGAAAGAAAGTTTTCTTTTTAACTGTTCCAATAGTTAACTTTTAATTGACCATATATTATCTTGAAGTGCTTTTAAATAAAAAAGTAGTATGTGAAGGCATTAATCAAATGTTCTTAGCATTTGCAGTATTTGCTTTTTAGCTTATTCACTATGTACTTGTCTCAAAAAAAAAGTTTTGGAAGTTGCTGGTTTATAAATCAGAGAATAAATAAATACACAAAACCCTGTGAGAAAGCGATTGGGGTGAGGTGGGGTGAGGGGAATTAAAATATTTCTCTGCTTTGGTAATTTTACTCATCCCTTTTTTTATATTCTACATTCCAAACCTCATAGAATATCTCTGCAGATTTTCATAATTTCAGTTTTACCCAACTCATCCACCTTATAATTATGAATATATGGACATAATTAACTGAATCACTTTGAGAGAGAGATAGAAAAAATACCCTACTTAAGGCTAATTAGATGAACCATGAATGCCTGGAAGAATGCATTTCAATAAGGTAAAAAAAACTTTGGATAAAAATTTAATGAAGTTTCCAATTGCATTTGACCACAGAGAATATTGATAAGCGTTCACACAGATTATTAAATTGTATTGATTTAGGATCCCAAGCTCTAAATGCTGCCATTGCCTCCACAGGGGACCTGATTGCACTTCCATGTCACATTCATAAAAAAGCATGGTGCACTAATTGGGAGTCTCCCGCCATCTGCACACTGCTTCCAGGCGCACATGAAATGATCAATGGGAAGGCAGGGTCAATCCAGGCAGACTGTGAGTGAAATTAAAATAATAAAATGTCTAAACATTTAACTGCAAATAGGAAATCTTTATACCCACCCACACCCTATTCTGTAGTAGAAAGCTAAGGCACAATTATTCATATACCTCAAGTAATTTGCAGGCTCCATACAAAATCTCATTTAAAATAAGAAATTGCTATTTCTGCACATTTATTCTACCAAATGCCAGCTAATTGCTGCAATGGCCATTATAAAGAATAATTTTCGCTTAGTGGAAAAAAAAAAGGAATGAAGAGAACATTTTCTGGTTTTGTTCCACTGCGAAGGCTCTATTCAGTGAATACTGAATGCACAGCGTTTCACTGCTACATTTATTATGCTGAGAGGTCAAGTATTACACAGCATCTTGTATTACGCTTTGCATGCTAAGTATTTCACTTCACAAATTGACCCTCCGGTGTACTTACTACATAATGCTTTAAAAACCCAGCTAAAACGCAGGACAATTAGCAATACTTTCACTCCCAGTTAACAATGGGAACACCAATGTAGGTGATTGCATTTACAGTGTAGCTTTCTTCACAAAACATTTTTGACACATTAAGGTACTTCGGAATTGTGCAGTACCAGTCCTCTCTTGTGAATGGCTTTCCAGCATTTGCAGAGAGAAACAGTGACTGTATGTTAGAGCTTAATTGAAAAGAATTCAGCCACGGCCTATGAAGCACCAATTAGGGTGATATTATATCATAAAAAGCTGTAATATCCATTTTCAGACTTGTGCATCAGCCAATACAAAGTAGGAGACAATTAAAAAGGTATGCAGTTTAAACTCTTGAAACTGTTAAATTTAATTAGGAGTTCAGTATGAGGGAAAAGAAAGTGGGTGAGTGGGGGGCCGTGGCAGAGAAAAGGAAGTTCTCTGGAAGGCTGGAAGACCAGCAGGCACTGACAACCCAAGAGGACCTCAGAAGCTGGTCCTTCCTTAACCTACCTTGAGGCGATATGAGTGTGGGGTGTGTGCTTTGCCCAGCGACTAGTTTGTGAGGTCAGATGAATATTCATGCTAGTGCCACTTTCTAGTAATTCTGGTGTCTGCTGACATCTGGTAAGGAAGAGGGGTTGTCAGAACCTGCTCCAAACCAGGGAAAAGGGAGCTTGGTATTGATGTTCTCTTACACACACAGTTCAAACACAATTAAAGGGGAGTTAGCTGCATTGCTTCTCACGCAGAAAGACATAGATAATTGTGAAATAAAATGGACATGGCCAGATTGGTATAAGTGTCTTTGCAGGCTTGGTTCTGAACACAATATTTAAATACTGGAACCTGCATGAAATCCCACTTTGAGGTGACAGCCGGCAGGTAATTATCAGTAAAACAACATTATCAAAGTTCTCGTGCATAGCCTGTTTGACTGACTGGAGTGCTTCTCCTTACAAATCCCACTAATATCCATTTCAATCTGCTTTAATATGTTCACAAGTTGGGGCTTATTTTGAATTCCATTGGGTAAATGAGGACAGCACACTTTGAATTTGCATACTATACACATTCCTTTCATTTATAGAGGGTTTCCAGTGTATTTTTTTTTTAAAGAAACTAACCCAGAATCCAAAAATAATGTGTTCTCTATAACTAGAATGAAAATAGAAAGACACTCATGTATGTACTGTATTTATTGCATTTGGCATTGTACAACAGATTTATGAAAATGATCATTATATTTGAAGAAAATGCTATTTTAATAATTTATCAGTGATAATGCAGTTAAGGGTATTAAAAAATGCCAATGGAAAAGTCACTATTTCTGATTTGAGGAGGCCTCTCACATTCCCTTCTTTCTTAGCCAACTCTTCATGATTTTGGAAACCTCAGCAGCAAGAATAAGAAAGAAAGAAAGGAAGAAAGAAAGAAAGAAATGCATAAACAACAAAACAGCACCTCCCTGAAAATCCTGGGATTCCCCACTCTCCAATCTGTCAATGCCAGATCATTCTGAAGACATGCTTTTCACTTTAGAGCAGTATCTGATACTCACTCATGGTTCCCAAGCCTCGAATTAAATTAGGACTTTAATGAAATAGTGATCAAGTACCATGGAAATCTGGAGTAAGGTCACAATAAATTGTAAAGGCTGTTTTTGTTTCCCTGGTTGAATGTGTAACAAGAGGCATATTTGTAATGGGCGATTGTGCCTTCGAAAACTGGGTCAGTTAACAGACCCTAAGGTGGTAGTGGCATGAAGATGTTTTCTCTTTTAATGAAAATGGAGCCAAAATGATGAATGTGATTAATGTAAGAGGGATTTCAATGGATAAGAATGTGAAGGGTTTTAGATAATGCTCATACAATTCCATAGGAATTATACACTGAGCAATCTAGATTCTAGACCTTTCTATCCAATCCTTGTTCCGTTATGATCCCCTTTCCTAAATGAACAAGATGAGAGAGGTTCCATTTGAAGATTTTAATGACAATTCAGAAGCTTGTCGTATTAAGATTCTTCATAGATGACAAGAGATTTTGCAAATGTTTCCTTAGGTTCATTTTTCTAACTAACAGTATTTCTGGAATTCTCAACCTATGAGAGGGCTGAGAGAATTAATTAGCCTGTGTGGTCTATAACTGATTTGATGATGAAAATTGCTCCAGAGGTATCAAAGATCTATTTTTATTCTTTTCTGCAGGGAGAGAAATGTCTCTTCCTCTACCAGTGTTGGTATCAGTACCTCATTTTTTCCTCTATTACAGTGTTTTATCTTTTTTTATACATAAAGATCACTCTACTGCTGAAGAAATAATCCAAGTTTGCTTCCTTTCACTATAAACACCCAGGATTCATATGTTCCTTTGCATGTGTGGACCAGTAGGAAATGCAAAGGGCTCAGTAGACTGGTTGTAAACCACAAGGGGCAGGGTCAGGGGTGGGGGCTTTGGTGAACTGGCCTGTGCAGTTTCTTCGTTCCAGAGATTTCTATCATTCAGAAATGTAATTTTAAACTTCTAAGACCTTCTAGCTTTTTAAAGACAAGACAGAAATATGTGTGTGTGCATGTGTGTGTGAGAGATTCCCTCATTTTTTAAACACTGTGATCAAAATGAAACACACCTGTGATTCAGGTTTGGCCCACGGGTTACCAGTTTGCAAACTTTGATAAAAATTACCTTCTTTTTTTTGTTTTTTTTTTTTGTACCAGGGATCGAACTCATGACCTCACGCTTGCCAGGCAGGTGCTTATGCCGCTGAGCTAAATCCCTGGCTAAAAATCACCTTCTTAAAAACTTTTTCTTCTTTATATTGGACTTTCATCAGTGTGAAATCATTTGCATTTTTATAGGAGTGAACACTAATTTTCAATTACTGAATGGGGCAACGATAAGCAGGCAGGGCAGATATTTCTTTTAGAACCTGAGTTTTCTTAACCATCTGAAATTAAACCATATAGCCAGAAGGTACCACCTGTGTGTCTTCACTGTTGTGATTAACTAAATAGCTTAATGATCTCGGCTAGCACACTTCAGTCTGTAACTTGGTTTTTGACTTTGATGTTTGTTTCTGTATTATCTGATTAAAGCTGCAATAGTCTCATCAGAAGGAGCACATCAGGTGATACTGCTATTGCAATCACCTCATAGTCTCTGTGACACAGACAACCAAAGTGTCTCTCTTATTCTGTGAGTCCAGCATGGGTAACCTGGATGACTCTGCTCATCATTGTCACTTACAAACCAGGCCAAAAGAAATGCTCACAAAGCACTTCTGCCATCACCAAGGCAGGAAAAGAGAATTAGGCAGGTCACATGCTGGATTCTAGAACTCTGGTCCAGGAGAAACACATAGCTTCTGTTTACACTTGTTGACCTTAGTGTTTACATAAAGAAATGCCTGAAAATCAACTTTTATATAGAAGGGGAAAAAAGAAGGACTAAAAAGAACATGTTTTGTCATATATCAGAAGATACCATAAAAACTGTAAAAGCAAATGAGGTATTTGCAGAGGAATAGAAAAATCAATGGATCAGAATGTAAAAGCCAGAAAAATATCCCTATATATGGGAATTTATACATGATAATTAAATTCAGTGGGAAGTATTAATTGTTTTTAAATGATATAGAAAAATCAGGTTGAAATTACAAAACACAAAAATGAGGCAAATACCCAAAAATAATACAAAAGAATTTCAGGAAGATTAAAAACTTATTAAAATATAATTATCTACCATATATATAGATATAGATATATATTTATAAAATCTTTTCTCTTCTTTCTTTTCTCCTTTCTCTCATCCCAATTGTCCTTTCCATTTGAGCAGTTTCTTTCCCCTTTTACTTTCATGATAGCTATTGTACATTTTGAATCTTATTTACTCTTTCTGCTTTTTACACCAGGGAGGCAATATGATGGTTTATTTTACTTATCAGCATGGTCTCAAGTTGCATCCATTTACCTATAAAAGCTTTGAGTTTATTCTTCTTTATAGCTGAGTACTACTTCATTGTACAAAAGTACCACATTTTTTAATCCATTCCATGGTTGATGGGCATTTGGGTTGTTTCCAAGATTTAGCTGTGCTACTATAAACATAGGTGCACATATATCTCTGTAGTGTGATGTTTTCAATTCTTCTGAGAATATACCCAGAAGGGGAATAGCTGGATTGATAGAAACTCCAATCCTAGTTTTTTGAGGAATCTCCACACTGATCTCCACAGTGGTTGTACCAGTCTACACTCCCACCAACAGTGGAGAAGCGTTCCTTTTTCTCCACAGCCCCGCCAGCATTTGTTATTCGTTGATTTTTTGCTAATAACCATTCTTTCTGGTGTGAGACGAAATCTTGGTGTTGTTTGAATTTGCATTTCTCAAATGACCAGGATGTTGAGCATTCTCTCATGTATTTATTTGCCATTTGTAATTATTCATCTGAGAAGTGTGTATTTACCTCAGATGCCCATTTTTGAATTTGACCTTTGAATTTGGGGGGCCTGATTTTTTTCAATTCTTCATGTTCTAGATAGAAGTCCTGTATCTGAGGGACAGTTGGCTAATAATTTTCCCCACTCTGTGGGTTGTCTTCTCCCTCTGTTGGTGATTTCTGAGCAACTACTTTGAGGATAACAATATGCAATATATTAACCATTGATAATCTATTACTTTGTTTTGAAATTCTGTATCATCGTTTTTATTCTTTTTTCATTTTAAAATTTAAAAAATCTTACAAAAATAAAAGAATTAGGCTGAAGGTATAGCTCAGTGGTAGAGCATGTACTTAGAACATAGGCTCTGCTTTTAGTCCCTACCACCAAAAGAGAAAAAAAAAAGGCATACTTCAAGAATGGAGATGCATGGGGAAATCTCCACAATTAAGACAGTAAATGTAGAAACTATATAAAAGAAAAGATGTGCCAGGTGTGGTGGCACATGACCATATCTCAGTACTCTGGTGGACTGAGGCAGGAAGATCACAACTTCAAGTCTTACCTAGATAACTTATTGAGGCCTTGTCTCAAAATTAAAAATGGAGTCAAAATGTAGTTCAGTGATAGAGTACCCCAGGGTTGAATCCCTGGTGTAGAAAAAATGATGTGTGGTGAGGTGCCTCAGTTCAAGAATTTAATTCATTCCACCGTTCTGGAAAAGATGACCCCGTTCATGTTTGTGCGGCAAGGATGACTGCTTTTGTGTTTGTCACCCATTGCAGAGTTTGCAAACAAAAACAAAATTTTGCCAAACGCTTCTGTTTGCAAACCAAATTGTTTGCAAACAAAAGCATTTGTGAACCAAGGTATCACAGTATACTATATATTTAGTTATATTACAATATATATATATTTCAAATAATAACAAAAAATGAAAGAGATTTTAGAAAAACTATTTTAGCACAAAATAAAAATACAAAATTAATTGATAAGCCCTTCAAACATACAACCCAAAGGAAAAGTAGTCAACTTGCAGAGGAACAAAACCAGATGGCTTTTAAATTTACAAAAGACATTTAATCTCACTGGTAGCTAGGAAAATGAAAATTACAGTAAGAGTGAAGCTTAAACCTCTCAGTCTGGAAAAAATAAAAGAGTAATATTATTCATTTTGGTATGGATCCAGGGGAAAATGGTGGTGGAAATGAGAACTGAAATGTGTTTTGAAAAATTACCTAAAACATTTATTAAAGTTAAATATCCACGCCTCTTCAACTTAGAATTCATATTTTTAGAAATCTATTTATACAGACGAAACCCGAGTGCACACAGGGACACATGTCTAAGGTTAATCACAGATTTGTCCAATATATCAGAAAGCTGAAAACAAAGTGAATCATAGTACATTTACACCATAGAAAAAGTAGAAAACGCAGAACTGTACCATTCAAACTTGGAGAAGTTTCCCAGAGGTATTTCTTAGTAATGATGAAAATCAGGAAGAAAGATCATATAATATGATTCTGTTTTAATAAAATATGGCTCAAAATCCAAAGTCTAGGACTACATGCACATGAATAGAATATATATATGGAGATACATGCTAATTTGATAGTGTGCATTATGATGGGGATGGAGGCAGCAGGAAAAGAGGTGGGAAGGGATGAGGGTTAAAAGGAAAATAGTCACACACACACAAAAACCAGTATGTATGCTGTAATTCTGTTTATTCATCAATGCAAAAATGTGCATATAAAATATATGTGTAAGTAACTTCTAAATACAATGAAAATGTGAATTTGAGTATATAAGGCAAAGGACACGTTCCAAACTCATGCCTCTTGACTTAAAATTTAGGTTTTAGATTGAATGAGGTCCATCATTATCCCATCAAACATGAAGAACTTAAACTTTTACCACCTGCTGGCAGGTGTTTCCCGGAGGGTGGCATCCATGAGGCAAAGCTTCTCAGTGTTTGTGAGAGGATGCCACTTTGGTTGTGTGTCTGTTGGAACTCCAAAGTATATTAATCTGCCACCAACCAGACCCACTCTATCCGTACTCTTCAGGTTCTTGTTGGAGACAATAACTTCAAACTCCCTGTTATCCACACTCATTGGAATTCTGCCCGTTGGCTGAGCATCCAAATAGGAGGATGACTTCATTATGATTGCTGTTGAGAAATAATTCTAATAATGATGGTCTGACCAGGGTTTGTTCACCCTAATTGGTAAGACAGGCAAATCTGTTTACAAAAAGATTTGCAATGGAAATTAATGTATATTTGGGGTTGGACCTTACAGAAAAACAAAAACCCTCTTTCACACCAAAGCAGACCCAAAGAAGTTACTGAACTTGGTTGCAATGAGAATATTTTCAACAATGTGTAGTCTTCCTGTAGCAACCAAGGAACTTCTTTTCTTTAAACATAGACTCTGTTACCTGCACAAACTATTTTCATCCTCTAGTCAACCACACTGTAAGAAGAAGAGGAGCTGATAGATTTTGGATCCCCATCACTTAGTCCTTACTATTGACCCTGACTTCCACATCCTACCTGTTAGGATGGAGAGAACAATTGACTGAGTATATTGCCAGTCCCGTGGTGCATGTCCAGTGACTCACGGTCAGTCACTTTCACTCTCTGGAGCCCGGGGTGCCATGTACTCTGTAACACCTGATATCAGAGAACCTCTTCTTTTTGCTTAATATCACAAAATCTGTAACTTGTGACTATGTTTATTTTTCTAATTATGTGTTTCTTCCACAAAAGTCTAATCTCGATGTGGACAGAGGCAATATACTGTAGAACCAATGCTTAACATAGGACTGGACACATCCAAATTCTTTAATGTATGATTCGCTAAGTGAATGAAGGCTTTGATTTTTTTTTAAACTTAGGCCATAGTGCTGTCCCTTTGCCCAAATTTATCTAGTAGATTAAGTGCTTAAGTGAGGGCCACTATGTACTAGAGTTATGCTGGAAAGAAATTGGAGCTATTAATCACAGTCCCATATATCTACAGAGATCTGACAAATGTCATTTCACCTATAACTTTGCCTCTCAGCAGAACCATAGTGTATACAAGGCAGATACTTGCTATATACGTCAAAATATTTTCTATCTCCCTTTCAATTTTTACCTGGATCTTGAAATTCAAACAGTAATTGAAACACGGAGGGTAAAGGACTTAGAATTGTCTAGTTCTCTTATTTCCAAGATAAATCTTACATAGAAGTTCAATATTTCTATGTCTAAGTTTATAACCATACCAATATATGTAGCTGTGGGTGGAAGGAAGGAGTGAATGAAGGCAAGAAGGAAGAAATAAGATTTGCCCTGCATGAAGTGAGGAAAGGAACAAGAGAGGCCTCCCTGTCAGGCTTTGGGTGAACCTCTCTGCTGGGCCCCCGCTCCACCAGGCCCCGGCCCATGTAGCCTTATCACGCCCCCAATGCACTATTGAGACCAGTAGACTGAAAATGTGTTGAGTGATGATCTCCTTCTAACACATAGGGAAACTGGGCCTTAGAAATTGTGTTGTATTCTTTTGGATTCCAAATTCTTTCCACCAAAAGTAAATCTTCTCTTCTTATTAGTTACTTTCTTGTTAGTGGATTGTTCTGTAAAGTCTTTTCCCAAAATAATCTTATATAAATCAGATTATCATTGTTCAGAATTTTCTTCTGTTAATGAAATGACTATAATTTAATGTTGCTCATATAGCTTTATTTCAACAAAACAATTTTTAAACATGTAAAAATTGCAAACCACTATGCTCCAGTTACAAGAAACAAAAAATTCAATTAAACAATAAAGATAATATTGACCTTTATAATTACATCTTAAATTTCAGGTTTCATAAAAAGACACAGAGGTGAATTAAAAGAGGACATCATTACACACCATTATATGAAACAAAACTCTCCTCCAAATGGAGAGAATGTAGATGTGGTTACTTAATATAAAGCAGAAGCTCTGTCTACCAAAGAGCAGACATGTAGTTATTGATCTGGAATTGGCACGATGACAAACTCCTCTGCCATTCTTTCTCTTTCCAATTAAGGTGTCTCTTGAACTGACTGAAAGCTGTTTGATAAGTGTACTTTTTTCAAGATAGTGTGCTCACTTGGGGGTCTTTTTTATTAAACTGAAATTCCATCATTAGCTTTGACTAGCACCAGCTGCTGTATAAATTCTGTGTTGATGTAGACCTCCACCGGTATTTCAAATATTGCAGGTGAGTCTCTGACTCCAAAATCCTCAATCATTCAGTATGAATAATTAACATCTGATAAATGCAAAATAGAAAGCACTCTCATTAGAAGACACGGGTCACAATTCCACCTTAGCCTCTCAGAACACTACCAAATAAGACTGTAATTATTAAAAAAAAAAAAAAAAAACAAACAACCAGAAAATGTGTTTAAATGTTTCTCTGTGCCTGATCTGAAATGAGAGCATTAAGATACTGATAAAATCTTTTAGTCTTACAGGACTAAAGTTAAAGGCAGAATCCAAGCACCTGCACATTTTAGTATTCACCTGAAAGTTTTAATTCCAAATGACTTCCCAAGCATGAGGGGCCCATACCTTCTATGACTATTCTCTCCTCTGAACAGTTCACGTCTATCACTTTTAACACAAAAGAGAAATATTCTATGCATATGTCTAATATTAGAGATATTTCTAAGAGATATATAGTACAAAATATAGTATGAAACAGTTCTTAGAAATTGTTATAGGAAAGTTCCTCAAAATTTTGGATTTATAGAAATAAATTCACCTTTGCATGTATTTATTATGTATGAGGAGATATATTTTAAACCACTTGAAACTATAAGATAACAAAATTCAATAAAATAGAACATGCCATGATAGTAATAAAGAGCAGAAAGTTCTGGAGATTAATTCCTGAGCCTCGGCTTCTTTATCTGTCAAATGGAGACAATATCAGGTTAAAGGGGTTTTTGCATATATGGTTACGATGTGTATATGATGCTTAGTATAGGATAATATATTTGTTTTTAGTTTATGCATAACAAATCACCACATCCTTAGTGGGTTAAAACAACTATCACTCATGGTCTCACATTTTCTGTAGGTTGGGCATGGCTTAGACGCGTTCCCTGCATCAAAAGGGTACAGTCAAAGTGTTTCCCAGGCTGGGTTCTTACCTGGAGGCTTGACTGGAGAAGAAATTTCTTCCAAGCTCACTCAAGTTCTCAGCAAAACCCATTTCCTCTGGCAGTAAGAATCGAAGATCCAGCCTTCTCCTGGCTATTGGCTGAAGTCAGCTTGTGAGTCCTCACATGTGTGCTTCCACAACAGCGTCACTTACTTCAAGTGGATAAGGGGTCTCTATAGTGGGTCTGCTAGCAAAGCAGTCCTCCAATGTGCGGCACAAACACAGGAAGGACACCCCACCACTCTTACCATAGTCTTACCGGTTACATGTAAACCACAAACTCCTGGCCACACCCAAAGGTGAACACCAAGAAGCAGGGATCATCAGAGGCCACTGCAGAGTCTGTGTACCACAAATACTAAATGAATGAATAAGCAGTATGTGAATGAAATGATAAATGAATGAGTGAATTTGGAGTTGAATGGTGGCAGCCATAGGTCCCTTGAGCAACAGAAAGCAAAAATAATAGTTCTAAATACAGGATAAGCAGGTGGACAATAAACTGCCTAGCTGAAGTCATAACACAAGTGTGTACCGTTTGTGGAAATAATGTGTTGAAGAGTTATGGGGGCTGGGCTTTGGGGTTCAGAGACTATCAGAGTAAGTTCTCAGGGGTGATGGGAAATTCAATGTGAAAGGAAAAATGGGGCTCTTGGTCCCACTTTGAAGTGGTGCTTTTCCTACAATTGGAGCAAAAGCAGAAATTAAAAAAATAAAATAAAACAGTAAAATACAGTCATATAATTTTTTAAATTGCAAGCAATTAAAAGTAACAATAAAGGTTTTAAAAATTATGGTAAATGGAAAACAGAGTTATATCTAAGTATATGAAAATGTAGTCAAACATGCTTGTAAACACTATTAATACCTCCAGTGTATAAATAGGCAAAGGACACGACTGTGATTCATGCACAGGAAATATGAATGGAAAAATAAATTTTTAGAAGTTTAAATCTGATATAAATAGTACAGCACCTTAAAAACAAAGAATTATAAATATCAGTCCATAATTTCTATTTTACTAGCTGATTACCTTCAGATGAACGAGTAAAGTATACTGCATTAGTATCATTCACCAGACACCTGGCATAACTTGTAATTTACCCTGGGCAGGCAGATATTTGATGATAATTAACTCTCAGGTAGTCTACCATAAGAGAGATAGCATGAGTGACTGCAGTCTGAAAATAAGGTTCATATTAAGCTATGAAGTTAATGGTGTGGAGCGGGGAGCTATTAAGAATCTTTCAAATTTACTTCTCCTCTTCCAGTGGCTGAACAATAATAAAACAAATTAAAATCAGACTTTGGAAGAACAAAATAACTAGACAAATAAGTGGGGATACTCAACAGGATGAGATTCGGCCCTTTCCTTTAGGCTGTGTGGAGTAGACTTGATATTCATTTCTATGCTGAAGATAACATGTTCTATATGTTTGCCATCCGATCTTATCAAGAAGTGAATTAGAGGATGTCTTGTGCCATGGCTGAGAACGTAAAGGCCAACAATTACATGCATAATAGTAAACAGTGTTTGTTACCATTAATATTACTTTTATCTTAGCAGGAATGAGGCAAGCAAGGATGAATTTGCCCCTGGACTCTAGCTGTGCTGTTTTGCAGAGCCAAGGAGGGTATGCACGCATGTCACAGCTGAAGCACAGGGTGACAGGAGGAGACCCAGCCAGAGGGACACAGTACCTGAAGATTCCAATGACAGACTGACAGCAGATGGTGTCCAGGGGTCCGACACAGCCATGGGCAGGGCTTGTAGTTTCCAAACACATCTCCAGGCTGACCAGCTATAATAGATCCAATAATCTCTTCAAACCAGTGTCACCCAATGCCCTTGCTGATTAGAGGAAGGATTAGTCTGGGGCCTGCAGCTGTGTTGGACAACAGTAAGGTGACATAGCAAGGGTGAGTCAAGAGGGAAATAGGAAGAGAAGTTAGACTGGCAACCATCTGATGGTAACAGTGCCTTTCTGAGAGCTGTCACTGGTTATTATGCTCTGGAACAGGGGAGGAAATAGATTACAACAGATAAAATTTATGTAGTTCTCTTTGAATAGTGCATAGCAAACACTATAAATAGTTACAAGGTTAACTTTTAAGATGAAGAAGACAATACCATTCACAAAATATAAAAATGGATTGAGGTTCATAAAGCTATTCTTTTTTATCATAATTTTAACAGAACTTAAAAACTTAGCACTCCATTGATGAAAAAACACTACCACTTTCAAACCTTAATTCTTACTCATTTCTTATTGTTTTAAAATGTTTACCACTGCAATTCTGCTTCTGAAAGACCAGTGACAGAAAATCATCAGACATGTGAGCCCAGACTTACATGCAAACACAAGAGCACCTACGTGTCTAACTGTGGGAAAATGGCCGAGTAAAACTTGGACTCCACTGAGAGATGAACTATCCGGCTGTTAACCAAAAATCACAGTTAATAACTTTATCAGGAAACTGCTTACATTAAAACAGCAAGTGAAAAAAGGACACACAGTGTATTTTCAAATGTATTTTTCTAAAGCATAAAAATAACTGGTAAGAAATATACCAAAATGTCAAAAGCAAATGGCAGAGGGTATCTTAAATCCTGGCAGAGAAATGACTTAGAGATGAGCAACAAGAAAACAGGGTGTCAATGAAACTAAGGGAAATTATTGTTTTGTAAGTACCCTACTATGTGCCAGCACTGCACACAGTATCTGAACCCAATAATATTGTTTTTAAGAATTACAGATAATTATTGGAACAAGGCTATGGAATAAAGTCTCTTTCCACTATGAGCAGCAACTTCCCATCTTGGCTTAGTGAAGGAAACGAGAGCTCGGTAAGATATTTGGGGTGATGCTGTGAGCACATGAGATGACACAGGTGTGGTTGGGGGCCTATCACCACTGCCACATAGCTGCAAATGCCTGAAGATGAGAGTAAGGCTTTGGGAAATGGAACCCAGTGTAGGCGGTGTGGACTTATTTCAGAAGAGGGGATGGGCAAGACATCAGGCCAATCTCTAGTAGTTTCTAAACCTAAATGCTCATCTCCAGTTACATGGATAACTTTTAAAACTGTAGGCTTTCAGTCAAGAAAGCATGCATTCATCTCAGCTGGTTGATAAGAGCAAAACAAGATAGAGTAGGGGATGGGCAGTGTCTGAAGGAAGGAAGGAGGCCACGTGCACACCTTGCGTTTGGTGCTGTGTGCGACATTACTCACGTATCCCCTCACAACAGCAGCCCAAAACAAGTGTGGGTCTCCAGCTAACTTCGGACTTACTCCCTCTCTTGTTTGCACTTGCAGTCTTTAGCTTTCTACTGAAGCTTCTCGGCAACATTAAATGTTCTTCCCCTCCTCTCCTTCCAGCTAGTACGTTCCCCGATCTGCCTTTTCCTTTGCCCCCAGTTCTCTGAGTGACCACACAGGAGTATCTCCTGCTACACTCTCTTCAATCCCTGCCACTTGGCACTGTGCTAAAACTGCTGCCACTAGCGTTATCCTCCTTGCGGGTAGAACTGACAGCATGTTTTATATTCTTTGGAGTTCTCGGTCTCTTTAGCCTCTAAGATTGAGTTTTAGAATTACATGTAAGAGCTACTTTGAGAATATCTCACAGTTTCTTTAAAATCAAACAGAAAGTGTTCCAAGCTGAGCTCACATTCCCACCAAACCTACTCGTCTCATTTTTTTGTAGGTCAGTAATGTAAAAAGGACATAAATGGGAAATGCTAAAAACAAAAAAGTCTCTCATGTTATACACAGATTTAAAGCTATACATGGAAAAATCTATTAAAAAAATCTAAGCAGATTGTATTTGAAATTTGCAGATAATAAATTCTTGGTTCATTTAAAGAAGAAATGGAAGTAAAATATATATTATATATATTCTAAGTTTGGTACCAGAAAGATAACTTGGAACTTCAACTATTAAATGTAAACCTAAAGAAAATGTTTTTAGTCCTACATCAAAAGACCGGCAAAATAATGCATATTTATACTTTTTATTGAGGTAAAATTCACATAACATACAATTAGCTATTTGAAAGAATACAATTCAGTGTTATTCAGCACAGTTACAATATTATGCAACTGTCGCCTCTCTGCAGTTTCAAATTTTTTCATCACCCTGGAAGAACAGCCTGTGTTTACTGCAGTGTAATCACTCTTCACTCCTCCTCCTCCCTGTATTCTGGTAACCCCTACTCTGCTTCAAATTGGAATAGACCATTTAACACACCTAGATGACATTTTTATTATTCCCCACTGTACTGACTCTTGATTAATCTATTCACTATAGGCCCAACTCAAGTTAGATAAGTGAGCATCTAATATTTTCACAGTTCTGTACTACAGTCACTTATTTAGTTGCCTGTCCCTTACTGCTCAGGTGTTACGTGTTTTCCAGGCAGGGGCCATGTTCCCGCTGTTCATCCCTGGGTCTGCAGTGCTGGCACAATGCCTGGCCCGTAGTGTGCTCCATATTTGTGGGGTTAATTCAGGTCGCCAAGAAGTTAAGTCATTTATCCAAGGATGCGCAGCTAATAAGTAGTGAGTCACAACGGAAGCCTCTATCTCTCTCTCATGGCACATGAAGCAGAAAATGAGGTCCATTTGGGAAGTGAATTTAGACATGAATCATATTAGAGTTACTATAGAAATACAGAAGAGAGCTTACTGAGTGCTCAACCTTGTTTAAGAGGAAAACTGGTCCAGGAGTCATTTAGTCAAATAGAGTAGAAAAGACCATGACTTTATCACTTTAGTAACAAATTTTAAGAATAGTTTTAGAAAAGAGGGAGGGAGATGAGATATCTGAAACGGAGTCCTCTCTAGAGTTTGCCCTCTTGTGCACGTGTACACACACACACACACACACACACACACACAGAGTCCTCTCAGGTTATATTTTGTAAGTGCTTGGTTATAGTCATGAAAGATACCATTTTCGTACCTCTTGGTTCTGTTGAATACAATTGTGTCTGCAGATACAACCATATCTGCTATAAACTGATACACTATTAGGTTCTCCTGAGCTTCAGGACTCGACCATGCCTGTACCTCTCTGCGAGCTGCTGCACAGGCACCAGGCCATCTGACTCTTTGCTGGGCATGATCACTGAATGCCTGGAGCACGGACAGCCAACACTGCTCAGGGCTTTGTGGAGAGTGGAGGAGAATGCCTCTTTCTACTCACTTTCTTCATCAGATGTGACCAAAAGCAATATTGAAAACACTCCAAAGTCTTAAGAGGGTTGGATGAAAACAAGTCCTCAGGTTTTTGTATGCAGGCCTCTTAAACTCTGGATGCAAAACTAAACCTGCAGAAATTTGGGCAGGTGCAGATGCAAACTTGAAATAACTGTTCTGTGTCCATAGTGGAGCCAGGCTTATCTTACTTCCCCGTGTTCTCTGTCCCTCCTGGGACAAACAATTCTGAGTTCTAAAGGTGGACACTTTTAACCTAGAACTGGACCCTACCTCACTTACTCTCAAGATTCTGTGAAGTGGTAGTGAAAGAAAAGGAATTTGAGACCTGTAAAGGATAGAACTCAGGATTTGGTGACAAAGACATTTAACATTAAATTATATTCTGAGTTCCTCTGGTAAGTTTTGTGTTTTATTCAGAATTTGGCATGGTGTTGTGTGAAAGGAAATAAAGTATAGAGAATATAATTTTTAAAATCTAAATGCTTAATTTCTATGTTTTCCCTATTATAGGAATTATTTTAGTGGCCTTTTATTAATTGTGTCCCATTTAAAGCCTGATTAAAATGCATTTGCTATGTGGTACCTCTATTATGGTACCATCATAGGCCCCTTTGGAAGATTTTGACAGAGTAGGGTGAACTCTGATCCCTCAGAGAGCATACATGGGGATACAGAACAGCACAAATTGATATCTTTCAGATTATAAAATTCTGGATGTTGGAATCAGGATGATTGTTTTGTTTTCATTTTCACTGATCTATTTTCTCTTGTTTTCTATAATACAAATATATTAGTTATATGAGGTGTGATCAAAATATATAATGCATGTTTAAATTTCAAAAAATGGCAATGTAAAAGATACATTGCCGTTAGTCTCCCTCAGAATACCCCCCTTCACTTCTAATACACTTATCCCATCATTCTTGCCACTTTCTGGAGCAGTTCTGGAAGTTTTCTTTCATGTCTTTATGAGGTGTGATTAAGATATGATGAATGCTCCTGCCAAGTGTCATCCAATGGAGAGGCAGGCTTTTAAAAACATCACAATGTATCCTTATCAGTCTTATTCACCATATCTGGCACTATGAGACCTTTGACTCTTTCCCAAAGTCAAAATGACCACGAGAGGTAAAGTTTTGAATCAGTCCAGAACATCACAACCATGACAGTGAAAGAGGACTTCCGGAACTGCTTCAAAAAATGGCAAGGAGAGACAAGATGGCTTACAGTGAGTGCCAGCAGTTTGGCTTCTGCAGTACAAAGCATCTGGAATCTGGAGGTGAGTGACTTGAAGAGGAATTGAAGTGACAGGAACCATGAGGGAACAGAATGAAAAGAAGAAAATAGGATTCAGTGTTACAGAAGAGACGGTTCATGCCCCAGAGGAGAAACCATGAGCGGAGAGGCAAAGTGAAACTAATAACTTCTCTGCTCATGGAGAACTGATCAGGACCAGGAGAATCTTATGCAGTTGGGGACAGTGGGAAGGATTCAAGATGCTGCTTCTCTAGTGGTCCTCCAGAGTTAACAGTTGGTGAGTGACTGTGGTACAAGTAACAGAGGGCACAGTCTCATGGAGCAAGAGCTAGCAGTGACACCATTGTGGGGGAGGGCTGGATATTTGAACCTCAGTCCCAGAACAGCCCCTTGGCTGCTTCACACTGCCCAAGTTCCCAGAGTGGATGAGAAAAAGACAGTCACAGGAGGCTGCCAGCAGTTGGAGAGCAGATGTTTTGTCAGGGAGGGTCCTCACTGAAAGGCAGGGACTGGTGATCACAAGCTTGGTTCTTGCAGTCAGATGCCAGTTTCAGCCTGGGTTACACAGGACTGGAGGCTCAATTGGCACTGTGTTTCTACTACTAAAGGGAGACCTAAAACAGGGTACTAAGGTATGTTATTTCCCAACTACCCCTTGTAGATACCACTGTAATGGATCAGCTTGTTACTGCTGTAGTTGAATTGATTGCATAGAAATAATCCTGACTCAGTGGACAATTTAGTGCCAGTGAATTTGTCTGATGAATCCACCATCATGCCCAGGGAGAGGGGCAGCAAGTGATCCTAACCCAAGGACTTGGACTGGATCAGACTCTGTAAGAGTCCCTGCAACCTGGCAGAAAGAGGTCCTAAGTCTGAATTAACTTCAGTTTTGCAGATGAGAGATCAGAGGATTAATTGGGGGTGAGAGCACTCAAGACTCTCAGACAAAGAGGCTACTTGGGAATCACAAACGCAATGTCTCCTTGGAATATCTAATCTTTGATCCCAATGAACATTGTATTGGTTTAAATTTTTGTATGTATCTTGAGTTATTTAGTAACATAAGGTTATGTTATGTTCTTTTATGAATTCATGTGTACTTTAGATGGTTACTTTCGTATATTCTTTCACTGGCTCTGATTTAACAGGACTCTAGGTTCTTTCCCTCATCTCAGCTCTTTATCTAGTTTCTTCACCTCAAACCCCTAAGACAATATTATTAACATACATCTTTATTCTTTTTTCAAATGTGTAAACTCTACCTCCCAAGTTTTTAAATTCACCACACCTAGCTCCCTGATAATCACTCATATTTTCACTAGTGTAATTCCTTGATCTTCCCCATCCTAAACCTTTGTCTTCTCCATATTCTGACTAGCTTATTATTGTCCTCCCTATAAGTAGGTTCTGAAATCACATAGCTTTTCTCAATCACAAAGTTAACCTCTTGTCCCTCATATCTCATCCTTGCCCCTACAAAGCATCCTCTGAAAACTCTGAATACTAAACATTCAACTGAACTAAAAATACTTCAGTAAAATCAGATCCCACATAAATCTTTTCTTCTAATTTACCACTAGTCTCCCTTTCAAACCTCTCCCTTAGTGCCTAATACTACTCATCCAAACACCATCCATTCTCCCCACCCCACATCACCTAATTCACTGCAAAGCAACAACAAATAATAAATGGTCATAGTGTGCATAGAGAACAGGCAAAATGGGGAAGAGTAATTGCAAGGACTATTACATAGTGGTATAAGTTTTAATCTGTGAATATTATTATAAGTAGAAGGAATTCTTTCATCAAAATATAGGAACAGAGTTGAAATTACTTCAAGTGAATAACAAATGGAGTAAATACTATCACTGGACATAGAAAGCTGAAAATTATTTCACAGGGGTGCAACATCCTACTAAAAATCTCCATATAAGCCACAAACTCTCCTTACTTCACTAGTCCCCAACTGCAGTATCACATATATGTACATATTCATATATATATATATATATATATATACACACACACACACACATGCAAATAAATACAGATACAAGGAGGAGAATGGAGAAACAAGGAAACAGAGTTTTCTGAAACTTTCAACTCCTCCAAGGCAGAGCAAAAGGTCACAAATAGAGAAGAAAACAAATCAGGTAACAGAAATCTATGAAATGTTCTTAAAAGGGATAAAGGAAACAATTGAGTTCAAAGAAGAAACGAACCACAAGTTTACAGCAATTACACTCAATATGCTCACAGTGAATTTCAGGGAGATAGGTAAAAAATTGGACAAGCTAACCAAGACAGTTCAAAATTTGAAGGACAGATTCAACAAGGATATAGAATTCTTGAAAAGATGTCAGACAGAAATACCTGAAATAAAAAGCAGTATAGAATTCATAAATTTCAGTAATAACCAATGTGAAGAAAAAATGTCTGATATTGAGGACAAAATAATATAACATGATAAAGAGCTCAAAGAAGCCAAAAAGAAAATAAGAGAACAAGAAAAGACTATCCAGAAGCTACTAGATGATAAGAAAACTAATATGAGGCTATTGAGTTAGAGAAAATCTAGAGGATAGCACAGATGCACTCACTAACATGCTAACAAAAATTATGAAAGGAAATTTCCCAACTGTAAGAAAAGAATTCAAAATACAAGTGATTCTTACAGAACACCAGACAATTATGGTGAAAGAAGTTCACTAAGGCATATCCTTATTAAATTCACAGATACCCAGAAAAAAATTCCAAAATTTTAAAGGAAGTCAGAGAAAAACAAAAAGTCACATATAAAGATAAAGCAATTAGAATCATAGCAGACTTCTCTGCATAAACTCTAAAGGCCAGAAAAGCTTTGAGTGAAGATTCAAGCCCTAACAACAAATAACTTTCAACCAAAATTAACTTACTCAACAAAGCTATACTTCAAAATAGATGAACAAATAATCTATTTCCATGAAAAAAATATGCTTTAAAGATATATGAGTGCTAAACTAGCTCTAATATAAATATTCAATAATATTCTCAACAGAAATAACAAATTGGACACAGTTAAAAGTACAGAGGAAACTAGTGAGGTCAATGGATAAGCAGCAACAAAAAAATAAGGAAAAGACAAACAATACACCACCAGATAAAGAAGGCAATGATAGTAAATAACCAACACATCTCAGTAATCTCTCTCAATGTTAACAGCTTCAGTCAAAAGACGCAGTCTGAATCAAAAAACAGAATCCAACAGTCTGCTGCATTCAAGAAACTCAAGTAACTCTAAAAGATCTTTATAGACTAAAAATTAAAGTATAGAAAACAACATTTCACTTACAAGGATCCCCAAAACAAGCAGGGGTAGCCATTCTAATATCAGACATGGTAAACTTCAAGTTAAAACTGATTAGGAGAGATGAAGATCACTTCATACTAGTTAAAGGAACAATTCAACAAGAAGAGATAACATTGATAAATATATGCACTGAATACTGGGGCACCTGGCTTCATAAAACAAAAACTGCTGAAATTTGAAGATCAAGTAAGCACTAACACAATCACAGTAGGGGATTTTAACATCCCACTTTCACAAAGTGGCAGATCAACTAAACAAAAAACTGGTAAAGAAATTTCAGAGCTGAACCACATCCTCAAATATGTAGATGTAATGGATATATAAAGAATATTCCACTCCTCTCCGACAGAGTATACATTCTTTTTAGCACCACATGGTACTTTTTCCAAAATAGATCACATACTAGCACAAAAGGCCTACTTAAGTACATATAAAAGAACTGAAATCACCCAATGTATACTGTCAGATGACTGTGTAATGAAAATAGAAATCAATGACAGAAGAAATTTTGGAAAAGGCAAAGTTTCTGTAAAATCAACAACATACTCCTGAACAACCAATGGATCTCAGAAGAAATTTAAAAATTTCTGGAAGTTAATGACAATGATGTTACAACTTGTCAAAACCTCTGGGACACTATGAAAGCAGTTCTAAGAGTAAAAGTCATCACAATCAGTGGTAACATTAGGAAAACACAGCAAGCCAAAATAAACAATTTTATGAGAAATTTTAAGATCTTAAGAAACAACAACAAACAAGCCCCAAATCAAAATTAAGGAAGAAAATTATAAAGATGAGAGCATAAGTCAATGAAATTGAGACTAAAAAATCTGTTTAAAAAATCAGTGAATCAAACCCTGATTCTTCATACAAATAAATAAAAAATATAAATCCTTAGCAAGACTCATTAAGAGAGAAAAGCCTCATGTCAATGCAATTTAGAAGTGAAAAAGATGAAATCACAACAATGTTGAAACCCAGAAGACAGTAACTACCTTGAAAAATTATATTCCAACAAATTAGTAAATTTTGAGGAAATGGACAGATTACTAGTCAAATATGAACCACCATAAATAACTCAAGGAGACATAAATACGTTTAACAAATCACTAACAAGCAATGACACTGACTCAGTTATAAAGAATATACTGACTAAAAAAAGCACAAGACCTGATGATTCATTGTTGAATTATACAAAACATTTAAGGTTGTTATATCGCCAATACTCTTTAACTCCTCAAAGAAATTAAAAGGGATGGAGTGCTCCCAAATTCATGTGTGGAAGCCAGTATCACCCTGATTCTAAAACTGGATAAAGACCCAACTGAAAAAAAGAACTGTAGGTCAGTATCTTTAATGAACATAGATGCAAAAATTCTCAAAAACATTAGCAAATAGGATGCAACGCATTATCAAAAAAAAAAAAAAAGATACATCATGATCAAGTAAATTTCATCCCAGAGATACAAGAATGGTTCAATGTACATAAGTCAATAAATGTAATGCATCACTTAAACAGAAACAAGATGAAAAACCACATAATCATATCAATAGATACAGAAAAGTCTTTCAACAAAATCCAACACCCATTCATGATAAAAACCCTAAAGAAAACATGTAGAGAAGGACCATACATGAGTATAATAAAGACTATTTATGACAAATAGCCAGGATTTTACTAAATGATAAAAAACTAAAGGCATTCCTCCCTAAACTCAGGAACAAGACAATGATGTTCATTATGATTTCTTCTATTCAACATAGCACTCAAAATGTTAGCCAGAGTAATCACATAAGAAAAAGAAATGAAAAGCATGCACAGAGGAAAGGCAGAACTCAAATTATCATTATTTGTAGATGATGTGATACTCTACACAGAAGACCCAAAGAACTGTACCAAAAAAACCTATTTAGAATTAATAACTAACTTCACCAAAGTAGCAGGATACAAGATCAGTACACAAAAATCACTAGCACTTGTGTACAGCAATAATGAATGTAACAAAAAGGAAATTATGAATATAATATGATTCACAGTTGCTTCAATAAAAATGAAACACATAGGGATTAACCTAACCAAGGAAGTGAAAGACCTCTACAAAAAAAATACAGTACTCTGAAGAAGGAGATTAAAGAGGACATCAGAAAATGGAAAGATATCCCTTGCTCCTGGATAGGCAAAACAAATATTTTCAAAATGGCCATACTTCTATACAGATTCAGTGCAGTCCCAGTCCAAATACGAATAGTATACTTTACAGATCTAGAGAAAACAATCCTAAAATTCATATGAAACCACAAGAGACTCAGAATAGTAAAAGTAGTTTTGGACAGTAAGAGCAAAGCAGGTAGTATAGCAACACCTGACTTCAAGGTATACTACAAAGCACTAGCAATAAAAATGGCGTGGTACTGGAACAGAAACAGACAAATTGGATCAATGGAACAGAACTGAGGGTACAGAAACCTTCTTAGACAAATTCAGCTATTTAATCTTTGATAAACAGTCCAAAAGCACATTGGGAGGAAAGGTAGCCTATTCAACAAGCGGTGTTGGAAAAACTGGTTATGTGTTTATAGAACAATGAAACTGGACCCTTATCTCTCACCATATACTAAATTAAAATCAAAATGAAACAAAGAGACTTTCAGGAAGATGGTAGAATAGTGAGTAGCGAGAAACAACTTCTCCAATATTTGGAATCCAGAGGCTGGAATACAGCAACATGAGGAAGAAAAAGAGAAGGGATCCTACAAGGATCTAAACTGAGAATTAGAGTCCACAGAGAGAGTAAAAAGATGTACCACGACACAGAGGAGGGAGGTGGCAAGTGACACTTTCAACCTGAGCCCCAGAACCTGCAGAGGCATGGTGACTACTGGTAACCCCAGAGGCCTCCATACAGAAAGACACCAGTGGAACAGAGGAGTGGATGCTGTGGGCTGCAGTGGCTAGTGGGTTATTTGTATTGAGATGCTTCCCCTAGAAGAGGACAATTGGCAGATAGCCATTTTGAAAAAGAGCCAACAGAAGTCAGAACTGGGAGCATCTGCAGGTTGGCTCCATCTAGTGGCTCTAAATTCCAGATTGAGGTGTAACCAAGATTTAGCCAACAGTAGGGCATGGACTGGAGATAAAACTGATGAGTCACTTGGAGTGCTGCAGAGGTCCTAGCCTCAGAATCAGAAACCAGAAGAAGTCTAAACTTCAGTGGAAATGAAGGCCTAGATTCGCTGGGATTATTCACCACTGCCATAATTCTAATGCTGGCTTGCTGGGATCAACTGTCTACCAATGACAGAAGAAACATGCCCTGAAGTGGATTTTTTTCCTGCTTTTCTTCTTTTTGTTGCTATTTTTAAAATTTTTAAAAATCATTACATTTTTTAGTTTTCTATTTTTTCACTTTTTCTTGATTAGTTTTAACATGAGTGAGAATATTTGTTTCTAGCTTTTTATTTGTTTAGTTCTGTTCTTGTTTCCATTTCTTCCTTCTTTATTTCCCTACTGTCTTCTCCACCAGTTCTCAAAGCTTGCATAGTATTCCTTTGTTCCTCAGCCATGCTTCTAACCCCTTTTGCTTTTTCTGTTTTTTCCCTACCCCTTTTAAATTTTCTCCCCGAGGGTAAGATTACATATTGAGGGGATATTTACTGTACACATTTTTCTGGTTTGTTTTAGATTTGGTTGTACAACTAAAATTCCATTCACATGGTTAAACATAGCAAATTAATAGCACAGTTTATAATTTTCTAGGGTGTGTTTGATCCTATTGTTATTACTGACCAAACTACTTTAACCAAGGTAACATAATTGTTCTAATCAGTTGTTCTTTCTTGTATACCAAGACTGACATTGTCTAAGGGTCATAAATAATAACATAGGCTGGTGCGAAAGAACCAAATAGGGGCTAGGCTAAATAGGCAACAATTTCCCATCCCAAATAAATTGAAGAAGTAGGATCTCAACAGACTGAAAATGCAAAAGCCAGTTACACTTGGAAGGTATCTCTGAGAAGTAGGCATTTCCTAAGTGTTCTTGATACTAGCAATAAAGATACCTATCATAAACAATTTACAAGCATCAACCCATGAGTCAAACTCAAAAAAAAAAAAAAAGGTAGAAAATTAAAAGACACAGAAGCAAGATAAAATCCTACACTTTCAGCTCACCAAAGGCAAACACAAGGGACAATGAAGTGGAAAAATTCAAAAGCCACCCACCTGGACTCTCTAAGTAACAAAGCAGATGAGTGAGGCTCTAGAAAAAAATCAAATCAGAAGTAATTTCTCAGATAACTACAGAAATGTTGACCATGATGAAAGGCATGCTTACTGCTTCTAGAGAAGTTACAAAGGAAAAATATAGAGGAGCTTAGGAAACTGATAGAAACCATGAATGCCTGACAGGAAAAAAATGGGGATCCCTGAAACAGATTCAGATATCCAGGAGATTAAAAATTCTATTTAAAGTATGTACAGCAGAATTAGACAATGTGAGAACAGAATATCAGATCTAGAAGACAAGATTATAACTATCAATCATGAAAAGACTGATTTATTTAAAATAGCAAAGGACCACAAAAATCAATACAACAGCTGATAATGATGCAAAGAAGAATAATATAAGACTGATTGGAGTCAATGAAAAAATATGAGACCAGAAGACATAAAAAAAACCATTTACAGAAGTAATGGCTGAAATTTTCCAGGGATGGATAAAGAATTTGACATTCAGACAAGTGAGGCATATTGAACTCCCATTAGCTACAATAAAAGAAAAATCTACCCCAAGGCATGTAGTATTCAAGATTTCAGAAATTCAACACAAAAACAGAATATTAAAAGTTGTAAGAAGCCAGGCGTGGTGGCGTATGCCTCTAATCCCAGCACTCAGGAGGCTGAGGTAGGAGGAGCGTTGTGAGTTTGAGGCCAGCTTGGGTTACAACGCGAGCACAAGGCTGGCCTGAGCTACACAGTGCGAACCTGCCTCAAAAAACCAGCACCAGGAGTTTGGCTCAGTGACTTAAGTGCCTGTCTGACAGGTGCAAGGTTGTGAGTTCAATCCCTGGTGCTGGAAATAAATAAATAAATAAATAAATAAATAAATAAATAAATAAAATAAAAAACTAAAAATTGTAAGAGAAAATAAACTAACCACCTATTAAGGAAAACTCATCAGAATCACAGCAGACTTCTCAAAACAAACCTTCAAGTCAAAGAGAGGTTAAAGTATCTCAAGTCCTAAAAGAAAACAACCTCCAACCCAGACTGATGTACCCTGAAAAGCTGTCTTTTAAAGTTGATGGAGAAATAAGATACTACCTTAACAAAGAACCTGAATAAATTCATGAACAGCAATCCAAAATGCTCTGAAGGATATTCCAGAAAGAGATAACAAGGATTACATCTCTGTGAACCCCAACAGAATGAATCTACCAGGCAAAGCAAGCAATTAAACAGAGCGGGGAAAAAAGGGAAATAACAGGAAAATAGCATGACAAGGATAAATCAATACATATCAGTTGTAATCATCAATGTAAATCTTTCTCAATTCAACTGAAAGAAACAGACTGGTAGAATGTACCAGGAAACAAGATCCAACAATATATTGCATACAAGTACACATGTAATGCAAATAGAAATTAATAGACTGAAAATCAAAGGATGAAAAACATACTCCATGTGACAGAAATCTGGAAAAAATCTGCAGCAGCTATTCTTTTTGCAGACAAAGTGAATTTCAAGCCAAGAGTGATCAAGAGAGACAAAGAAGGTCACTACATCCTTGTTAAGAGAACAACACAAGAGAAAATGGTAAAAATCAGAAATATATATGCACCAAATACCAGTGCACCCAGCTTTATAAAATATTAATGGACATGAAAAATCAAAAAATCAATGATAGAATTGTAATGGGGGAACTCAATACCCCACTGTCATGAACAGAGATACACTAGACAAAAAATCAACAAAGAAATATCAGAACTTACCAAACTTTTGATTAAATGAGCTTAATAGATGTCTAGAGTGTTCCACCCCACAACATCAGAATACACATCCTTTTCAACTGTATATGGGACGTTCTTCAAAAGAGACCATATGCTAGCCTGTAGAACATGCTTAAACAAATGCAAAGGAATTGAAATTATCCCACGCATATTATCTGACAATTGCAGTGAAAATGGAAGACAACAGCGAAAGAAATCATGAAAACTACATAAACACACGGAAATTAAATAACACCTTCCTGAACAACCAATAGGTCACAGATCAAATAAAAGAAGAAATCAGACAGCTTCTACAATTAAATGATAATGCCAATAAAATATACAGGAACTTATGGGACACAATGAAAGCTATCTTTTGAGGGAAATTTATAGTAGTAAATTCCTAAACTAAAAAAAAAAGAATGAACTCAAAATAATAACCTAATTTTGAACCCCAAACTTCTAGAAAAAGAAGAGCAAGTCAAGGCCAAAGCTCATACGAGGGAGGAAATTATAAAGGTCACAGTAGAAATTAATGCAATAGAGACTAAAAAACAGTACAAAAAATTAATGAATTGAAGCATGTGTTCTTTGACAGATTAAATACAATTGACAAACCATTAGCCAACCTTATCAAAGAAGGACAGAAAAGACTCAAATCCCTGCAATTGAAGAATGAAAAGTGTAAAAGCACAACGAATTCTGCAGAAATCCAGAAGATCATTAATATCTACTTCAAAAATCTGTATTCTGAAAAAATACAGAAATAGAAAATACAGAAATGGACAGATTCCTAGATACATATGAATTACCAATGCTGAATCAAGATGATATAAAGATTCTAAAAACTCAATATCAGTAAATAAATTGAAGATGCAATTAAAAACCTACCAACAAACTAAACCCCTGGTCCTGATGGATTTTAGGATGAATTCTACATGACATTTAGAAAAGGTCTAATCCCACTACTTCTCACACTCTTTAATTAAATTGAAAGGTGTCGCGCGCTTGTCCCGGCCGGCAGGAAAAACACACAACTCCGTTGTAGCAGTAGGCAAGCTTTAATCGTCCCCGGAGAGGTACGCCCGAGAAGCCTCACACGCGTCCGTCCATGACGGCTCCTTCCGTGCTTCTCCCGCCCGAGAAGCCTCCTATGCGTCCGCTCCCAGCGGCTCCTTCCGTGCTTCTCCCGCCCGA
>RJWM01004148.1:0-104455 GCA_004363535.1 Dasyprocta punctata
TTTCCCAGAGGCCCGCAAACCCCCTGGAGAAGAGCCCACTGCACCAAAGTGGGAGGGTATTTTAATTCCTCCCCTTCCCCTCCTGTTCTCAGGTAAGATTTTCCCGAAGCCCAGCTGACAGAGTGGACATTGTGGTGGAGACCAAACCCAGGTTAGATGGGTAGCTCTTGGAACTCTGCTTGCCAGCAGCCAGTCAGGAAGGGACTTCTGTGTGGCTTGTCTCTAAACACAGTAAAATGTACACTCTGTTCCTTTTTAGTAACTGCTAATTGATATAGACTGAGGGTTTGAACAGCTATAGTTTTTCATATTTAAATTATCTTCATTTATTAGCTAGTATTCGTGAGGAAGTGCAGAAAGTAAGGGAGAATTAGAGTGACTTACAAAGCCAGAGCAAAGCTCAGATCAGACTACCTGTTGGGTGTGGGACTGTGTTGGGTTGCAGGCTCCTTGAAAAGTCTGAGTGGGTCCCAAAGGGGCCGCTCCTTTCGGTGTGTGGGGGCTGGGAAAACCCCAGCTCTGGGAGGAGGAGCCTGAGGAATAGGCCACGGGGAAGAGACCTTTCTCATGGGGAATGCTGGCTGCGGGTTGGGGAGATACCTGGGTGGCTGATGATGTGGAGACTCTTTGTCCCTGTTTCTGAGGGAAGGAGGAGGAGGAGGGGACTTCTCAGAACCTGGCCCATTGGAGGAATTAGAGAAGGTGGAGCTCCGCCCGGAGGAAGGCTGGAGGTATCAAGCCCTGTCCTGGGGCTTGGCTTGGGGCAGGCAGAGCTGAAGTAGGCCCATCTGAGAGTCTCCGCGGGGCTTTCTGGTCCTGCTGGAGAGGCAGCCTAGCATCTCAGTGGCTCCTCCCACAGCGTGGGAAGAGGGTGAGCAGATCTTCTTGCAGATGCATGCCGACCCCCTGAGGGGAAGGACCATGCTGGGAATGCTCTGTGCCAGGTGCGCTCTTCAGGACACTGAGAGTGGCAGGATCTCGGCCTATGAGAGGAGCTTTCAACTCTATCACACGCGGGATTTGTCTGGTGTGAGGGTTTTCCCTCCTTAAATCCCATAGGTGTCTTTCAGCTATGGCAGCTGCAGCCCAGTTCTCACTGGCTTCTCTCTGCAGGGAGGTCGTCTGCCTTTAGTGGAAACGAATGGTCCTCTCCCATTCCTGCCTGTCTCTTCCAGTTTGCACAGTTTCTGCTTTTGTTCTGCCCGGGCTTTCGCCTGCTGTCTCAGTTTCCTGTGGTAGCTCAGCACTGTTTGTTGGTAAACTTGGCCCTCACTGTGAGCTTTTGCTGAAGCTCCTGCCGCTCCCTTCGCAGCTGTGTTTGCTGACTGCAAAGATGCTCGCTGAGTCTGTAGATGTTCTTTGCTGATGTTCCACAGCGCGACTTTGACTTCAGCCACTTCGGCTATGAGCGTTTTTGAGTCCTCTCTTAGGGACTGGATCCTGGTGGAAATCTCTGCCATCCTCAGTTGCTGCTGTTCAGAGCGTCGCGACTGTTCCTCTTTGTGTTTTTGGAGGAGAAAGGGTATCACCTCTCAAAGTTTGGCTCTGTCCCCTGCCACCTTCTTGTAGGCCGCCTCACAGTGCTGTGCTTTCCTGTCCCCTTCCAGGTGGGCCTCCTTGAGTGCTCCCTCCAAGGCTTTCTGCTCTTTTTCAAGCTGACTGACTTGCCCACGAGTTGGCCTTTGTCCTGAGTGAGTCGTGCAAGCTGGAGACCAAGGCATTTTTCTCTCCTCACTGCAAGCCGGCTTCTAATGGAGCAAAACGTCCATGAGAGTAAGAGGAGGCTCAGAAGACCCACAGTGGCCGGCCACTCCATGGCACATGGCTGCATGAGCAGTTGCCCCAGCCACCGAGTACTGGCCTAGAATGTCCAGTGTTTGGTCCAATATAGGAGCGGTCCACTGCTGAGCGAGTTGGGGTCAGGGTGTGAGGTGGGGGGCCCCTGGGGAACAGAAGCTGGCAGGAATCACAAGCTCAGCTACCCGTTGTAAGCAGGGCCTTCAGGGGCCCTCACTGTGCTCTCTGTCCAGAATAGCCCCTGAGCATGGCATGTGTCCTCTCCAGGCCACCTATCCCTCCCTTTGGTTCCAGCTAAGCCGGCACCTCTGCGGGGGGGGGGGGGAGGATTTATTGGATGCTGCAGAGAATCCGTATCAGTGTCTAGGAAATCTTTCAGACACATAGCCTAAGCCAGGCGTGGTGGCGCACTTCTTCAATCCTAGCACTCGGGAGGCTGAGATAGGAGGAGTGTTGTGAGTTCGAGGCAAGCTTGAGTTACATAGTGTGACCCTAGGGCCAGGAGTTTGGCTCAGTGGCTTACGTGCCTGTCTGGCAGGCGCAAGGTTGTGAGTTCAATCCCCCAGTGCTGCAAAAAAAAAAAAAAAAAAAAAAAAAAAAAAAAAAAAAAAAAAAAAAAAAAAAAAAAAAAAAAAAAAAAAAAAAAAAAAAAAAAAAAAAAAAAAAAGATACATAGCCTAGAACACTGTCAGACCAAATATCTCATAAGTCACTGAAATTATCTTGAGAGAGAAGCAAAGTTGTTTGTTCCCAGAGTGATATGGTGGCTTGTGCCACTGTTAAATTGTTAGAAATAGGCCCCCAGACTCGAATTGTCGGTGCCAGAAAAATGCAATCAGACAACAAATGAGAGGACTCACGAGGCAAAAGTTTACCTCTGCAGAAGGGCGCATGGAGCCCTGGGCACCCGGGACAAAGGAGTTGGTTCTTTTATCCCTAAGGCAGGATGGGGAGCTGATCTCTTCCCCAGCGGCTGAGTAGAAGGTTCCCAATCTGTCTCGATCGGCTAACTCAGGCAGTGCAGGTGGAATCAGAAGGGTGGGAGTAAGGGGCACTGAACAAAGGGGGAATGTGGGGAAGAGAAAGTCCTGGAACCTGAATAAGCCATCTTTGATTTATAGCTGCATTCCCAGGCTTAAACTGAGGAGACAACTTTGGAACTGGTGTGTTCAGAGGTGGCTGCTCAGGTTGAGCCAGAGGTCCCCATAGAGGCAATCCTGCTTGTTACAGACAGCGCTTGTTGTTTTCCACTGTGGTATAGTTTAATATTACATCTCTCTACCCTTAGACAGCTTGCTCATTCAGAGTAAGGCTACATATTAGCAAATTCATCACCCAACCCTCAGGATTGAGCACAGTGCCAGCCACACAATAAGAATTCAATAAA
This sequence comes from Dasyprocta punctata, assembly GCA_004363535.1. NCBI lineage: Eukaryota > Metazoa > Chordata > Mammalia > Rodentia > Dasyproctidae > Dasyprocta > Dasyprocta punctata. The sequence continues at coordinate 3,185 of RJWM01004148.1, forward strand.
ACGAGATTTTTGCCACAGTTATTTTTACATAACAGGACTCTTGTTCTTTGGAAAAAAATGTGCTGACATAATGTCAAGAGTGAATTACATTGGATCCCTGGACACCCTCTACCAAAAGAGTGAATTACAACTCTTTATTTTTTCCTTCCCCCACTTCTATATCCCCCACCCCTTATTCTTCTGTATATGAAGGTTGTGATATTGGGGAGTGTCTAATAGTTGTCTTTTCCTCTGCAAATCAGAGAATTACAAATCAATATCTTGCTTGTGGTTGTTGGCTTATTTTGAATAAGTAATGAAAGAAAAGACAATGATCTCTTTGGTGCATGTTGAAGACACTTCCTCTTTGTATGACATGAGACCAGATCTGAGTGTGGGGGAAAATGAGATGCCATCCTCGCCAACTCACCAAACTCCCCCTGGAGACCTGCACAGCTTTACAACCAGAGGTCAATTCAGCAATCACTGTGTCACAGCTTGCCTGGGTTCATGGCTTCTGGCTTGCAGAGCCATGTTGTGTACTGGAGAGAGTCCAGGTTAAACTCTGAGATTTCATTCTTCATGCATTTATCTGTGAGAATAATTAATGTGTGGGAAGTGGCTGAAGCTGCATGAGCAGGGTTAAAGCAAGGCGAGCCCTGAAAACATGAGTCCCAGGCAAGCCAAGGAAACAAGCTATTCTAGCCTCAAGAACACCAGGTGCTCAGGCAAGCCACACAAAGTTGCAAAGCACAGGGAGGGATTGAAATTGACATCAACCTCTGAAATGTATAAATGAATGAGCTGCAGTTGTTGAGCAGTTTCTTTCTTCCCATCAAGAAAGAAGTCTCCACCTTACCTCAGCCATTTATCTCTTTTCTTTATTTTCTCCATCCTTTCCCCATCCTTCCCTCTAGGAACATCTATAACTACAGCCAAATGTGAAATATTGTGCCTGAACATGGACCTGAGGCATGAGGAAATTTTTTATTTAGCAGGTGAGAAGGACACCTCCAGTGTGCCAACAAAGGGTGGGAAGTGTATCAATATCCTCAGTATTGAGCCCATCAACATCATCAATATTGAGCCCAAAAGTCTATGGATATGCTCAATATTGAGCCCATACCAGGTGTAAAACATAGGACAAACAGGTACTCAAGAACCACAAATGCATATAGAAATCTGTGTTATAGTCTTTTTTTTTATTTCAAAGGGAATAAAACAAAAAAATAAAATGTGTAGCAACTGATTGCATCTCTAGATGTTCCCAGGGATGAGGATGGCAAGAGGATGAGAATTTTAATAAAGAAGAGACATAGCTGAGGTCAGGTGAAGCCTTTATCTTCCTGATGGAAGGAAAGGAACTGCTCAACCATTGTAGCATGTTTATTTATACCCCCTGAAGAAGAAGATCAGTTTCAACACCACTGCTTAGCAACTTGTTTGCCTGGCTGGCCTGGGCCCCTTGCCTTCTTGGTGCTGGAACAGCTTTTTATGTGACTTGTTTTGAGCTCTCTGTGTTTTTAGGGCTGGTCTTGCTTTAACATGTGATCAATCTCCAGCTTCAATGGCTTCCTACTAAAATGGAACAAAACAAAACAAAACAATGAGAACAATATTAGATTTCAAAAGCAAGACAGTAGGAAATTCCAAGTAGTTACTATATTATATATTGTTATCCTCTACCTAGATGCTCAGCTTTAGGCCTGCAAAGTCAATCAAACAAATTTTAAGTTGTTTCTTTACTTCAGTTGCTCTCATCTCAACCTGTGTTCCTCTGAATCAGCTGGGTCCCTACCGGGGTTTGGGGTGGAGGTTGACTGTTCTTCTTTCTTGGCCCGCACTCTGGTACACTCTGTGTACCAGAAGGCACAGCTTGCCTTCTTGCTTTTTACCCAGGCTTAGACTGCTACTGGCACATGGAAGGAAGCAGCTTGGCTTCTTGGTTCTCATCCAGCCTTGCAACTGTTGCTGGTGCATAGGAGGGCGTGGCTTGGTTTCCATGTATTCTTTTTTTATTTTGGTGGGGGGCACCGGGGATTGAACTCACAGCCTCACGCCTGCCAGACAGGTGCTTAAGCCACTGAGCCAAACTCCTAGCCCTAGTTTTTTGAGGCAGGTTCACACCACGTAGCTCAGGCCAGCCTTGCGCTGGCGCTGTAGCCCAAGCCGGCCTCAAGCTCACAACGCTCCACCTACCTCAGCCTCCCGAGCACTGGGATTGAAGGCATGTGCCACCACATCCAGCTTCTATTCTTAATTCCTGTATTTACTTTGTGCATTTGCATCAGGGAGTCTGTTGATAATTGTATGCCTATTAAGATTGTACAATTTGCTAAATTTCTTGAGTTTGTTTGTTTCCAGAAGAAAGAACTATAAAGTTATATAATTGGGAGAAAGTGGGGAAGCAACTTAGTGCAAAGCTAGGGAAAAAACAAACCAGCACATCTTTATTTGGACCTCTACAGACTTTTAAAGGGTTACTTAACAGGGAGAAACTGGCTTCCTACTCCTCTCATCAGGTCTCACAGGCCCTTAGGTGGGGGAGCAGACCAAAGTGCTCCACAGAGCCTGGAGCCTGGCCTGGACCAGGGAGGTGGGAGAAACAGTGTTGCTTGTTTCAGCTACAAGAGTGAGTGTTATGGTTCTAATGTAATACAATGTTGATAGACTTAATACTGGTTTCTCAGGATTGTTAAACCTGTGTTGTGATGTTCAAGTTGTGAAATGATAAGAATAAGCAATCTTTGTGCCTGGAAACCAATTTAGTGTGTGTGTGTGTGTGATAGCCAAGTTGACAGAGGGTGGATTGGAATGGTTGATACATTGTGTCAACTTGATTAGAAGTTTGACTGACTTCTTAAGGGGGCTAGGATGCTCATTTTGTAAACATCCTCATCCTTTGTGGTAGGAAGGCACAGAGATGGTGTGCATGCTGCACCCACCCTAGGAGGGTAGCCTGCTTACAGTGTATGTGAAAAAAGGAAGCTTATGTTTCCCCTCCTTTGCTCTTGCTACCTTTGCTGTGTTCTGCTGCCATGAACTGTTCCACCCTCAGATACCATTCAACAGGCTAAAAATTTTTAAACTTGCTCAAAATTCAGTTACAAAAACAAAAAGGGCAATTTTACTTACAAAATTTATACCACATAATAGGTTTCACTGGGCAGTATGCTATTAAATTTTTAAATCCTATTAGGGATGGGACTACAGCAGCACAAAGATAACTCAGTCAGGTAAAGGAAAAGAAGATAGAAAGGGTCCTTTGGAAAGATCTTCATACTGGACAATGGGAGAGAGCCAACCAAGGCTAATTTGGGGGTCAAGGGTATGCTTGTGTCTTTCCAGAGAACACTGAATGGCCTGTCTGTGTACCACAACATGCCATCCAGCTGTATCATGGACCCAGACCTGGAGAAGGAGTTGATTCCACCTTTCTAAAAGGTGATACTCAGTCCTATGACAGCTGGTCAAAATGATATCAAATTTGGTTTTCTCATAGGTAATCAAAAATTGTTAAGATAAAAAATTATTAAGGTCAAGCAATGGCCATGACTCATCAAGATGGCTGACACTGACAGAAGTGCTAAGAGGTGCTGCTGTTCATGGTTCCAAGGCAATTCCTGAGGAGACTTAACTGACCTTCATAGACACCAAGAGATTGATCATAATTAATACATGTTTCACTTTAACTTGGTCTTGAACATCCTGCAGGAAAGTATAACCACAAAATGTGTAAAATAATGCCACAGTAATATGCTGGCTATAAAAGAAACAGAAATCACTAACACCTTCTAACAGTTGCTGGCTATACTGGTAACTGACTAGTATTATGGAATGATAGATTGTACAAGGTTAAATTGCTGAATGCAGGCACTTAAAATTCTTGGACTGGAAATCTTTAGCTTAAATGAGTAAGTTCACTCAGAATGAAAAGGGTTCAAGAATGAGAAGGTCTTGTACAGTGTCCTACAAACATAGCTCCTCCAGTTTCAACTGACCATTGATCACTTGCAACTACAAAACACAAAAGGGGGAGATGTGGGGAGCAGCTAAGGCTGGAGATGGATTGCACATGTGGGGTTAAAGGAAGGCCAGCCCTGAAAACATGAGAGCCTGAGGTGAGCCAAGTAAACAAGCTGTTCCAGCTCCAAGTAAATAATCTTTTCCAGGTCTGAGACACAAGGTACTCAGTCAAGCCATATAAAGTTGCAAAGCAGAGGGGTTGAAATCAACATCAACCTCCTGAGTGTATAAATAAATGCACTACAGTGGTTGAGCAGTTCCTTTCCTCCCATCAGGAGACAGGGCTGCAGCTCACCTCAACTTTTATCTCTTTTATTTCCTCCATCCCTCACTGTCCTTCCCCTGGGAACATTTAGAACTGCAGCTGGACATGACATTAATGTATTTAAGGTGTTCAATATACAGTAAAACCTTAGTATATATGCATGGATCAAATCCGATTTGATATGTATTTTAAAATATCAACCAGAAACTTGTCCCTGGCTCAAATTTAGGAGCCACTAGGAGATACTGTTTTAATGGAGTAGGAACATAGATTACAGATAATTGCTATTGCTGCATCAGGGATTAGGAGCACACGAATTCTCTTTGCCCGCTGATTTCCTCTGGAAGAAGGAAGTGACTGCTGGGGCCTTGAGCACTAGTGTAACCAAGGCTTTATAGTAGCCTATTACAGAGGGAGATGAAAGGAAAGAAGGAAAGAAAGAAGCGAAGGAAGGAGAGAAAGGAAGAGAAGGATAGAGAAGATGAGGGGAAAAGAAAACTAGGAAGGAACAGGATCACAAAGAAGAGGAGGAAGGGAGGGGAGGAGATGGAGAAAAAGGAGAAAAGAAACAGGAGACAATGAAGGAAAAAGGACATTGATTTTTCTATGAAAGTCCTATATGCAAGTTATATAAAATCAGGTTTTTCAATAGTTCTAGAACTGGGGCCCTTTTTTCTCATATGTGAATTCATATTTAGGTGACAGAAGTTAAAATCACTAAATATTCTATAAGTGTCTGTTCTAAAGTATATAGCAATTTGCAGTAACTCACAAGAATGCCAGGATGCTTGAGTCCTGGATTGCTTATTTGTTTACTCTTTAGAGACTAGGTCTCTCTATGTTGCTCAAGCTGACCTGAACTCCTTGGATCATGAACCTCCTGCCTCAGCATCCCAAGTAGCTAGGACAGCAGGTGTGTGCCACTGAACCTGGCTGGATTGGTTGTTATAATATCACATAGCTAGTATTGCCTTCCATATGCTGAAATTTTTTTAAAAAATCCTAGTAAAATCAGGATGAGGATTTTTCACTAACAAATGACAATGAAGGATTCTGAAGGGTGAACTTGGGCAAAGGGATCTGATAATCAACAGAGAAAACTTTAACTGTCCCATGACACTCAAAGATTTTTATGAAAACACTAGAACTCCTTTAGTAATCAGTTAAAGATTTATATCAGGGAACCAGAAATGTTGTGGGAAATTTCCCAAGCCAAGCCAAACCAAACCAAACCAAACCAAACCAAAAGGAAGACTCTTTGCCCCAAGGAGATAAGAAGGCAGCATTTAATCTTTACACCAGTGGACTGCTGGAGTCCATGCCAGTGAACTGTTGCAGGGATAATTCCTCCCAAGCAACCGTGCTGAATCAGGAAGGAGTTTAGTCTATATAGAATTAGAAGAGAGAGGTACAAAGCAAGTGACAAATGTTACCTGATTGATTGCATATATTGAGTCATATATTGATAGACAAGCTAGTCTTGAAACAATAGAAACATTTCAGGAACCAGGGGAGGGAGCTCTTACAGAAAGAGGATGCTTAAGGGCATTACCATAATATAGGAATTGTTCCAGAGAGCCTTGACTGAATGAGCACAGGTCAGCCCAAGGTGTCTTAAGTATAGACAATTTCTCTGACTTAGTGCTTATCTGCAACTGGGCTGAGGACACTCAGGGTTAATTGAATTCAGAAGAAACAGCAGAACAGCAACTTGGTCAGAGGCCTCTAATTCATCATGAAATATCTATAAATTTACCATCTTGTGAATGCATTTCTACATTGTAACTGTGCCCCAACATTTTATAGAGAAATAGTAAAAAAGCCATTTATGTTAGTACAGAGAATTTTAAAACATTAAAGACCTTTCAAGTATTTTCTTTGTGGAAAATGTATCCAGAGCAGTTGTGGCCTGGGAGAACAAGAAGCTAAGCCACACCCTTCCTTGAGCCAGCTATAGTTGTGGGCCAGGAGGAGAACCAAGAAGCCAGGCAGTGCCCTCCTGTGAGCCAGCAGTAGTCATGTGGACTGGGAGGAGAACCAAGAAGCCAAGCCGTGCCCTCCTGAGAGTCAGCTGGTGTGCAGGCAAGAAAAGCACCACCCCCTTTTCTGAGCAAACTGCAAGTTTTTCAGAAACTTCTACCCTGCTTTTGTTCTTCCTGATTTTTAGCTGATTTTGGTCTAAAGCGGCCAGTATGTAACTCCCTGTCCACAGCCTGTATGCCATGCTGCCTTCACATCTTTGCTAGATAAGCCAGACCATCACCTTTAAGCTCAACCTCCTGCTGTCTCAGGACCCAGATTTCTTTCCCAGTTAGTACTGAGTGGCCTCCAGTGCATTTCCGCAGACTCCTCGTGCCCATCTGAACCCTCTTAAGCCTTCCACTTGCTCTCTACAGTTGTCATGGGGTTTTGTTCATCTGCACTCCCACAAGAATCACCTGTTAAGCTCTGTTTACAGTGCAGTACTTTCTGTAGCCTGCACTTCCAAACCTTTCCAGCCAGGTCCAAAGGCTTCTGAAACATGCAGCAATGACCAATTTTCTGTTAGTCTTTTCTGTTGCTGTGACAAAGAAAAATCAATTTAAAAGGAGGAAAATTTACTTCGGCTCACAATTCCTGAAGTTGCAGTCCATGGTCAGTTGGTCCTGTTTTGGGCCATTAGGCAGAGCACAATGCTATGGCTAGAAATGTGGTGGATGGAGGATAGGGGCTCACCTCACCACAGCTGAGAAGCAGCATGACAAAGGCCTCCAAATCCCCTTGAAGGGCAGCATCCAGGGAGACCTCCCTGCCTCCACACACTGCAGTGGCCTGACTTCCTTCCTCTGGATCCCTCCCCAAAGGTTCTGCACCTCACAATGTTGCCACATGCTGGTGACTGAGCCTTGTATACCTTTTGGGGATACTCCAGACCCAAACCACAATGATCTGTCAAAACAAAAGACACACCCCACCCCACAAAAAAAGAAAACAGAACAATAGAATGTTGGCAGCTGAGCCTCAATTCATGCTTTTAAGTTACATAAGAGGCAGTACTTAACTGCTCAAGGTACTCTCAATAATTTCTTTCATGATAACTAATACTCAGTATTTCTAATGTACAGGGTATTAAATCAGTATATTTAATTTATTTACATACTCATTACCAACAAGAAGAACATTTTCAATATGTTGACAAAAATTATAAGGTAATAATTGTCCCCAATAATTTCTAGTGTTTCACAGTTTCAACTTTCAGTCATTTTTACAGTTCCACACTGATATGGAAAGAACTGCCTGTATAAACCATTTAAGTAGAATCTTTCATATAACTACTTATATCTTCCTCTAGGGATTCATTTTAAACTATTATAGGAACATCAAAATTTACATTGCCTGTTAATCCTACAAATTTTATTATGTTACAAAATAAAAACAGGCAGCACTATTTTCAGAAGCACAAAGGAAGGAGAACATAGAGAAGCCCAGTTAGACATGAATATGATCTAAGGTGCTTTACTTCCTCCCAATTATGTACCATTAAAAAAAACCCTGCTAAATCCTTTGTAAATTATTATAAAACAAAATTTCCCAAGTACCTTGATTCTTTGGATCAAGTTTTTATTAGTGGCTACAAATGGTGAACAGAATAAAGGAAACCTCATACACACATATATCACATAATTAATCTAAAAGAAAACCTTTAACAAAACTCAAATACTCTAGATCAGTAATGGTGAACCTCTTAAAGATCCTTTCAATGATGCAGTCTGTTGTGGCGCCGTGTCATGGGTTCGCTACCTCTGCTCTAGATAATGAAGGTAAAAACTTCTTTCTTATGAGAGGTTATGTTCCTCTGTATTACATTTTGACTAGCTTTAGTGGGAAGCAAACTCAGTAAGTGTGATAAATACAATGCTTATGCAAAATTATGAAAATTAAGTATATACATAATTTATAATTCAAGTATAAAATACAACCATGGCAGTTCCATACAGAAATGTTTAATATTACTGCAACTCTTAGGTTACGAAGATACTCCCTCCTGGACTCAAATCTCCTCCTTACAGAGAAAGAGGGAGGGAGAATCACAGCAGTTTAAATAAATATTTATAATTAGAAAAAAACAACAAGCCATCTGGAAAGCATTAAAAGAATTCCTTAATTTTATGGACTGGTTAACAGCTGTACAAATGGCAACCAAATCATGGGATGCCCCACCTCTCTCCTACATATGATAGTAATTGATGTTCTTAGCAACACCAACAGTAGTGAATATTTTAATATAAATATCTACTGCAAAAAATTACAATTCTGTCACAAAGTACTGTGATACGATGGAGCCCTGAATGGGTATGAAAACATACTAGATATATTTCAAATTCAATGGTGACTTGCATTTTTAAAACAATGTTACTGTAGTTGATTACTACTATAACCAACCCCTTCATTTGCTTTTTAGGGATAATTATGGTTTACCAACATCAGCCCAATGAAGGGACAAATGAGAAAACATCCTAAGTAATAAATCACAATTTATTGAAAAACAGACAACACTAAGAGATGATCTCACTTGTGCTGAATATAATATATATTTAAAGGTAAAAGGGAGGGTTAGAAACTAATTAAAACATGGTATAAAAATACAACTTATGATCACAAAAATTTTTATTAAACCCAACACATAATAGAACATTACAGGAAGAACCTAGCTACATTAGAGATAAAATATAACAACAATAGGAAAAAAAAGTCTATAACTGAAGACACATTGATACAAAAAAGTTAGGAAAAATCCATTGTAAGACTTTAAAAGGTAATATTCCCAACAATTTGACTAAGTAATTTGGGTACTGTGATAATAGAAGGAGGTAGTATTAACATCTGAAGATTCTTTTTAGCCCTGCAATGCTAAAATATATTCAGTATGTTCAATACACTTTCAGAAAATCTACTGAACTGTAAGTTTTCTGAGACTATGGCATCTGAAAATTACTCTTAAGGGTTTCACTTGCTGTCTAAATCCAGAGGGTTTTCTTATGTAGCATTATAGCAGGTTAAATGTCTTGAAAAGTATGATCTCCAATAATAACCAAATCTTTGATTTATAAATAAGTTTATTTATAATGATATTTACATAATAAAAACAAAACACATGAAACTCACAAGTTATACAAAGAAACTGATGTATAATAAAAACAGCAATATAGACTGACAGGCAAAAATTTAAAGGAAGATATAATAAAGAGTTATATAGCAAATAGACAACTTCTAAATTTTACTTTGTCACCCACACTGAATTGGAATTGAACAATGGCTCTCTCTTCAGGCGGTCCTGAACTGGAAATTCTGGAAACTGGTAAATCATATTTTTTGCTAAGAGTTTAAAGTTAATGACCTCTATTTCCATGTTGTACCTCATGCTGCCTTAATGTGAAGTCACATCCAGTCAGCTCTCAAGTCAACAGCTTTAAGTTAACCTGTTCTGACAAACTAGAAAAGTGTCACCAATATTTGCTGATGTGTGGGGATGTGGCAAGAAGAAACAATTCAGAGGAAGAGAGCTGGAGAAGGAGTGACCAGGCAAGTTTCAAGAGAAGCAAAAGCCAGGAGGAGGAAATCAATGAAAACATGCACAAGAGTAGGCAGAATTAACGAGCACACCAGTGAGTGCAGTAGGGAAATGAACAGAAGGAATCCATGGCGCAAGATAAGGACTTCTTTAGTTCCTATTCATTGGAAAAACAACTTAGTGCCTAGCCAAACAAATGTTTTAACAGAAGTGTGGAGAGGACCTGGGGACGTCAGTATATGGAATGCCACCTTTAGATTCAGGTTGAGTTCTTGTTGACATTGGTGAACATCTGCTTCAAATAGCAACAAAACGAAGGCTATAAACCTATCCAGCTGCACTTTTTAAACTAATTTAGGAAAAAAGAACTAAAAATGAAACAAGCAAAAACAAGACAGAAGCATTGTCAAATAAGGCACATGTAAAAATCTACACACATTATCCAGTGAAAGACAATATATATATTTGGAGGTAGAAATAATTACAAAAATACTGACATTTCTAAAGCATTAGCATATTTGTTACAAACAATCACCAACTAATCCCCATTCAGAAAACTGCTTTGTAAAATGATTATTCAACGTCTTCCGGACTACCTATTTGTGGCTTCTTATGAAATTCATGTGAGCATCTGGAGAGTTCAGTTAGTGGCAAAAAGTTGTCCATACTATGAGAAATGCAACATGGAAATTATAAAAAGTTACAAATGTTCATAAACCCCATGGTCATCATAATGTAAATGTCCTTGAGTGCACCAAGTTGGTATTTCCTTGTCAATCAGAAATTCAAAATTCTCATCTCACAGGCCCATTGATGTCTTTAGTAACGTGGCTATATCTGCTGGCATAGTCCCTTCATCACCTGCAGATCAGACAGTGGCATTAAAAGTTTTGTGAAAATATCTTATGAAATATTTTCTCTCAAATTTTCTCCTTTTTTGGTGAATACCTATTCATTTTTCAAGGTCTAGTTTACTTTAGTATCCCAACAGAAACCTGTAACCCTGTGAATTTAACTAGGGCTGTTTCCTCCTTATATAATGCCAACATTGTCACCTCAGATTAGGATTCTGACTTGACAAGATATAAAAAGTTTGGATCATATCTAATTTACATAGTGTTATTTTTCATATTTGTTAAACACAAGAAAAACATGTATGTTACATCAATGGGGAAGACAAAGCACTTACATCCCAGCTGAACCAAAATTTAATTCACACTCTTACTTTTTTATATAAAAAGTAAGGTTAAAATAAAACTGTAAAAAGACATTAAGAAGACAATGAGGAAAAGTGTAAATATGGATAGTACACAACACTGGCTCAGGCCACAGAAAATTCTGAACACAATGTACCAGTTGAGAATCATTAACTAACATAAATTAACTTTTATGTCCAATGATTGCCCTGTATTTTAGTGAAATGAGACCCGAGTATTTAGCTATTTACACGAAAAAAACCACTTAGGCTCCACCCATCCCTGATTCATTCAATCAAGTACTCAGGCTATTTCTGATGAACTGATTTATTAACTTGCCAGTTACTTACGATTCACAAACACTTGCTGATCTATTTTATACCTTTAAGCTATAATTAATTTTATAAAATAGATGGGGCTAACGTACAGCACAACCAGCCACTTCTCTCACAAATGCACACCCCAGTTACAATCTAAATTATAAGAGTGTTTCATGCAGGGAAAGAGTAAAGCAATTCCACTAAACTTAAAGATACTAAAGACATAATACAGTGATATACAAAGTATGAACTTTGGGTTGTGGCTTCAGAAATATTACAAAAGACATTAAAAGGACAATAGGGAAATTTGAATATGGAGAAAATAATAGTATCTGGAAATTACTGTTGATTTTCTTGAATAGGAAAAAGGTATTGTAGCAACTTAAAGGAAATTCTGAAAATGCACTCAATGTTTGCAATTTACACTGATAATTCAGAAGACAGAAAAGGCAGATGACGCAAACAGTGCAAATATTACAACTGTTAAAGCACCTTACTTTTTTGGGGGGAGGTACTGGGGATCGAACTCACAACCTGGCACCTGCCAGGCAGGCGCTTAGGCCACTGAACTAAATCCCTGGCCCTATTTTTTGAGACAGGGTCTCACTATGAGGTCAGGCTGGCCCTGAACTCACTTTGTAGCCCAGGCTGGCCTCGAACTCACAATGATCCTCCTGCCTCAGCCTCCCAAGTGCTGGGATTAAAGGTGTACACACCACCACACCCGGCTAGCACCATACTTTCATTTACCATACAATTTCAATGTTTCTTATGTAAAAATTTCCATAAAAGCATTAAAAAGATAGAACACTTAATATAATTAAATTACTCCTTAAAAAACAACGACAAACCTCACAATCTTTATTTCGAAGCGGAGTTGCCTGGAAGGCTTGTTAACCCAGATTACTGAGCCCCATTCCCGGAGTTTCTGAGTGAATGAGGAACTTGGAGATCTGAATTTCAACTGGCTGTTCCTAGGGATGCTGCCTCCATTGCTGATCTAAGGACTGCACACTTTGAGAACCACTAAGGCTAAGACAAGCTCTGGAAACAAAATCTAACAAGCATGCATGGCATGGTCTTTGACCACAGGGTTTCACGAACACGGGCACTGCTAGCAAAAGGCACTTGCACTCTCCCTCACCAATGTGCCTTCTGTTTACAGTGGAAAAGGACACGTGTGCTCATCAACTCAAGTGTCACTATTATGAAATCACAAGCACAACTGAAGACAAAATTACCACTGAGAGTAAATGAAATAAGACAGTGTAGCCTTGCATTTACTAAATAAAACACACACTGGCAGAAAACATATCAATAGCCTTAACAAGACAAAGAAAGAGGAAAAGCCTTATCAGAAAGAAATGTGGGGGAGGAGTCTCCATAACTGAACCCTGGAAGGATAACCTCTAAGAACACAGCTGAAATAAGTTGCCATTTTAACAGACATTTGAAGACAGAACAGGCAAATTTTTAGCCTGATCAAATTTATATGAACAGAAACAATTTGCATGAATTATGATATAAAATGATTATAAACACATCACCCCTGCTCTGATCTGAAGAACCATGAACACACCATGCCAAGAAAGTGCTGGGGAGAATGAAACAGGAGAACAGAAGAAAAGAACAGCAGCAGAAAGAGCATGCTGCCAACAAATCTGGGAAGATGGAAAGCAGATGAAGAACAGGCACAGACGAACACTAGGTCCTGCTGGTGGGAAAGGTAAGACCACTTCTTGGTGGTGGGAGACCCGGGTGCTAACCAGGTGTGAGGCTGTGAGTTTGATTCCCGGTGCTGCAAAAAAAAAAAAAAAAAAAAAACCCAAAACAAAACAAAACAAAACAAAAATCCTAGTTTCTGCTTATAGAAAGCTTACCTTCATCCACAGTGGTCATATCTTGTTCTAGTTTCAATTTCTGTTGGTTAATTTTTAGCATGGATTCTTCAATTGTCCCTTGGCTTATTAATTTTATAACTAGTACTTCTCTAAAACAAATACAAGAAATGTCCACTGGTTACTAAAGTTATCTGATATATGTGAAGTATATTTAAAAGTGTAAAGGGCAATTTCAACAGTTTGATAAACATTCTTAAATTTAAATTCTTTCACATTTTTCTGAGCAGTTAAAATTTTTAGAGATCGCCTCCTACTGATCTGAGAGGAAAAACGTATTTGTATTTTAAGAATTACAGATTGGCCAAGCATGGTGGTGCACACCTGCAGTCCCAGCACTTGGGAGGCTGAGGCAGGAGGATCACCCAAGTTCAAGGCCAGTCTGGGTTACATAATGAGTTCACGGCCAGCCTGGAATACACAGCAAAAACCCAAAAATAAGTAAATAAAATTTACAAATGAAACTGTAGTTCTGTGTGTAGAGAAATTACATAAAAATGCTGGCCTCCCCACTGCACCACGACATCTGGCTCCTGTACTGATTAAACTATGTAGCTCTTGATTAAAAATAAATTTCAGCTGAGCCAGGTGTGGTGGCATATATGCTTGTACTTGGAAAGTTAAGGCAGGAGGATTATCATGAGTTTGAGGCCAGCCTGGGCTACACAGTGCATTCAAAGCCAACTTTAAATATATAGTGAGATCTTGTTTCACATCCTCCCCTCCCACATAATAATAAAAAGTAAATTTCAACCTAAAATACTTACTTAGTCTGGCCTACTCTGTGGCATCTATCTTCTGCTTGTTTGTCATTGTAAGGATTGCAATCAATATCGTGAAGTATAACAACATTTGCTGAAGTCAGATTTATTCCTAATCCACCAGCTTTTGTTGACAACAGAAATACAAAAATATCCATGTCGGTATTAAATTCATCAATTAGATGAATCCTATAAGATAAATATATTTAGGTTAAGTGTCACAAAAAGGTATGTAAAGTAATTAAAACTAAAAACAATCATATCACATAGAAAAGAGACCTGGAAACACAGAGGTGCTCTTGGAATTGTTACCTTTGCCTGCAGCTGTATTACTGAAGAATTTTCCAACTTACTAACTCTTTATTATTCCTCTGCCAATAAACCATTACTTTAATTCAACTATCACTCTCTAAATTATTATTTTAATCAAACCACTCAGATCTGTTTAATTTTGTCTTATGATCACTTTAATTCAACTAAATACTACATATGCAATCTTTTTTTTTTTTTTGCGGCACCGGGGATTAAACTCACAACCTCACACCTGCCAGGGCAGGCGTTTAAGCCACTGAGCCAAACTCCCAGCCCTGGTTTTTTGAGGCAGGGTCGCACTATGTAGCTCAGGCCAGCCTTGCGCTGGCGCTATAGCCCAAGCCGGCCTCGAACTCACAACGCTCCTCCTACCTCAGCCTCCCGAGTGGTGGGATTAAAGGCGTGCACCACCACGCCTGGCTTACATGTGCAATCTTTAATCTCAGAAGTTTGAGTGAACAACATGTCTGGAAGAACCAATGACAGTAAGATCAAACTGTATCAGTGAGTTCTCCTTTGGTCTGATGTTTATCTTGATTCTAATACAGAAAAAGAAAATGTCTCTGGGTGATAAAAATAAATCAAATATTGATATCAATAAAAAAGCATTATTTAAAAAAAAATCCTTGGGCCAGGGATTTAGCTCGGTGGCTTAAGCACCTGCCTGGCAGATGCAAGGTTGTGAGTTCGATCCCCGGTACCAAAAAAAAAAAAAAAAAAAAAAATCCTTTAAAACCTAAATTAATCTTACAATAAGAAGATGCTCTAAATCCTAAATGATTTATTTTTAGAGGACAATTATACAATTATACCTACTCCAAAATACACTTGTATGCCATTCAGAAGAAAAATTAAAAAGGAAATTTATCTCATTTTAAGGCATGATTTTTAATATCTATACATAAAAGTGAAAGCAAAAAAACTATCAGATGCTCTAGACATTTAAAATTCTAATAAATGATACATGAGTGATATTCTGAAGCTAATGGGAAATGTACCAACCTTTCAGAGATCTGAGTTTTCCCATCTAATCTGAGGTACCGGTGCTGATGATGTTTTAGGAGAACCTCTAAAATATCCAACATCATGGTAAACTGACTGAATAATACAACTCTGTCACCCTGTGAAAATACACATATGAATTAGAAATGGAGAATAAAATCACTATACCACTCCAAGTCTTGATACATTTTAATGAGCAGGAATATTACATCAAAGTGATGACTGTACAGAAATTTCCTTTGATAAAAGATATCTAACGATCAACTGTTTAAACATAAATATAAAAAATTATACTTAAACTTCTTGTTTTAGTTTACATATGAATAAATTACCTTAATCCCTACATGTAAGAGCTCAGTTTTGATTTTAAGAACAATTCCTTTCCATAAAAGATAATGCCACTAATGTGAGTAGCTGCATATTTAGACACTGATCTTACAAATCTAAGCTGTTTCACACAGAAACTGCAGCATTACTTAAATATAACAAGTGGTATCTTCAAAATACTAATTTTGAAATAATCATACAGATGGCCACCTATGAAGTGACACCTGAAATTATTTAAAAATAACATTAGTAGAGATGTGCTCTGCACTTAACTGTTAGCTCTGAAGTTTCCTGAAGAGGAAGAGAGGTAATCAGGGAAACATACACCCAAATATATCAAGGAAATGTTCAGAATACTAGGGTCTAGAAGAATGTAGAACAAACATGTGTAGACAAAAGCTCCAAGAGTGTCAAATAATGCCAGAACTGCTGTAATAAGTTTAACTAAAGTGAATACATTCTTTTTTAATACCTTCTGTTTCAATTCAGACAAGAGGCATCCTAAAGCTCGGAATTTCCCAGAATCCAAAATCAAGTCCATGTCTAACTGGAAGTTATTAATATGTCGGTACTGTTTACAAAGTACATGCAGCTCAAAGTCTGTCATAACTTCCATGTCTTCAAAGATTAGGTCAGGATTAGCCTCACAATGTGTAGGTTCCTTTTGAATACAAAACACAATATATGCCAAAGTGACAATAATTTATAATACAGTCAGAACAATTTAATCACATCTGAAAAAACACCTAGTTCATTGCATATTTTAGTGTAAACAGATTTAGCAAAAGAAATTAATATTTTAGATATAACAAGGGAATTCTTTCTTACTGTTATAGAGCTACCACACTGAACAGTTACAGATATAATAATGTGTACAATTTGTTTCAAAATAATCCCGGGGAAGGGCCCAGGGTCAGAAATGAAACAACAATACCATTACTGAATGCAAAAATGGAGGAAGGTTAAATGGGCAGAGTATTTATTCCACTATGTAATTCGCTCTACTTTTACATGTGTGAAAGTCTCCATAAAAAGTTTAAAACAACAAAAAAATTTTAAAAAGAAAACACTGCATTGAACACAAAAATCTGTAATACAAAATAGTATAAGGTACTAAAGGACAATGAGGCAAAAAATAAGGGTAAACTATGATGGCGAAGTACAATAAAGAAGATATGAATGGGGACATAACTATGTGGGACAAATTATGGGAGTCCAGTTCAGGAACTAAGAAACCTGTCCTGTAAAGAGCCAGAATGCAGACCTGCTCCATCAGCGAGGTGTGCTGTGAGACTGCCCCAGCAGTTACAGAGCAGGTGGAGACCACATAAAAAGTGACACGACCATGCCACAGTGACACTTCACTATATAAAAGTAACTGTTTCAAGGACATAGATTGCTAACCCCTTATCCAAACTATCAGTCTGTTTGGCTCTTCTGCCATTCAAATTACCTTGAACTTTGTCCTAAAAATTGTTTTGGGGGCTGGAGGTAAAGCTCAGCGGTACGGCGCTTGCCTAACATGTGACCCTGTGTCTGATGCCTAGCACTGCAAAGCAGTTGTTCTTAAATATGCGGTGAAAGGATGAAAGTGCCCAATGGGTGCAGCAGTCCAACTTCCAGCCTCACAACCTTCCAGCCGGCGAGTGCTGGTACCCCTCACCTTTAGCATGAGCTGAGACATTTCCTTGAGTTTCTCAGCTGTGTAATACTGCCGATGCAATAAAGGGTGATTGGCCATTTTTCTCAACTGCATCATGACATTGCACATTTCTGTATTTTTTTCTGTGACAGAAAGAGGATATATTTAAAAAGAATAATAAAGCTGACAGCGAAGTGTTGAAATGTATCTATTTTTTTAAAGTTCTAAAATTATTTCTTCAAATTCCAAATAATTTTTTAAAATGAGCAAATCTATGACTAAAAAACATGCAGCCCTGTTACAGGACTTTTTTTACGTGAACCTCTGTAAGGCAGTTTTTACCTAGGTTATTGATAGACTTTTTTAGTCTATTGAAAAGACCCAAGTAGAGCTGCTCCTGCTTCTCTGACATGGCACACAGCTCGATTTGATCTCTCTTAGGGGGCAGCTGCTTGAGAACCTGAGGGAGAGAAAGTTTAAGATATTTTTTGGTACCAAGAATCCAACTCAGGACCTTGCACTTGTCAGGCAGTCGCTTGTGCCACTGAGCTACATCCCTGGCCCAAGATTTTCAATAAAGAGAAAACAGAATTTAAAAAACTGTCATGATCAAAAACATGTGGATAGTTACCTCTTCTTTCACTCTTCTGAGAATAAAAGGCTTTATAATTTGTTTTGCGTGTGCTATTCTCTCCTTTTCATATATACTCTGCTCATCTGCTGGTTTCTAAGCAAAATAAAAACATTCTTTTAGAAATCACTAATTGAAATTGTAACAATATAATAGTACACAACATGAAAATCTTGTGCATTAGAATCTAGGTGATTTTTTTACAGAAACAATTCATGGCCTATAGAAACTCATGTTTGAATTCTGGTCTGTAATCCAGAAAGCTCTGTGATGTATCCTGAAGTTTCACGATACGTAAGCATGTACTATACTGAGACAATGAATCAGAAGTACACTAGGTTGGTACTCAGAACTAACCAATCATCTGATCAAGTCAAGAGCTGGTAATCCAGGTAACTCTCATGAAATAAAAGCGTTTGTGTTCATGTGTAAGAGGAAGACAATTTTGTGGAAAAGGTCCCAAAAGAAACTTTGGACTGTCTGACATAAATCATGTAGACTAAGGGGATGGTACCTAGACAAAACTGCTAAGTTGCAAGGACAAAAATAAAAACTGTTGATTCAAGAGAATTAAAAAGTGAAATTTTACTCAAAGGCGTGAGGGGTAATCCTCCAAATCTTAGGAACTGGAACTAGGAAAGTATTGTAATTCTATTCATAAAATCTGCCTATTTCAGAACTTGGACATTAAGTGGAAAGAATTCATGAAATGTTAAAAAGACAAGCAGCTGGGCCTGCACAAATCCGAACCATGCTAGAGCTTTGGCAGAAGGATCAGGAGTTTAAGATCACCCTGGGCAATATAATGAGACCCTGTTTCAAAATAATACAAAGTGCTGGGGACGTGGCTCAGGGATTCCCATTTTTTTTTTTTTTTTTTTTGGAAGGGGGTTGTTAGTTTGTAGTGCAAGATACCACGGAAAATTCTTTAAAAAGGTGATCTGGGAGAAAGTTAGGATCTATACAAACATTTTTGTATTGAAAAAAAGGTTCATGAACTTTATTTCAAAACATACAGGTATTTTCCGGATATACTACCTATGTCCAGTTTTAACCTATAGTAACAAAATGCTACTTATTTACCTGACCATAAAGCTGCAGTGCCCAAGCTTTCCCTACATGTCACAGATTTGTCAATTTAAAATTGTCATTCTTTGTACAATTAGGACACTAAAAACTCAAAATTTTTAGATACTGATTAAGGAATTCATCCTTTTCTGTGTATAATATATTGGCTGATTTCTGAATTGATCCACATATAGGAACATCAACTAATTTATTTCACAGAGCATAGCACACTATGAGAACAACAAACAGAAAATCAGCCCAGGTAAAACAGAGGAACACGTTTGGGAGAAAACATGCATGAATGCTTACTGTCTTTGAAGAAAACATTCTTCGTATTTCACTGGTACTGCTACTAAACATATGTGGCATCACAAAATTCAACAGTGACATGAGTTCTAGTAGATTATTCTGCACGGGTGTGCCTGTGAGCAGTAATCGGTTATTTGCCTGTGAGTGAAGATAAAATCTACATCAGTTTTTTTTTTTTTTTTTTTTTTTTGAGAGAGACACTCCCTTTTTACCAATCTGGCCCAGAGTAAGGTATAAAGGAAGAGAGGGGAAGAAAATTAAAACCATTATTAATAATTTAACATTCTGTGATGATAAGCTAGAATTTAGACATCTGGTGTTTGCTATCATTATTTACTATATTTATGGAAGAATGTTACAACTACTGGTCTTAGTTTATAGTAGGTAATGTGATCCTTATATTACTTTTACAAGATGATGAAAGATAAACTACACGTGATTATACTTTACTACATAAAATAAGGGTTGGTATGTTGGGGCACATGGGTGATGAGTTAAGAGGTGATAAGCTTTTTAAAGCATTGTTAAAACAAAACAACATATGACATGGGGACAGGGTCTACAAGGCTTAAAATGTTACTATCTGGCTTTACACAGAAAAAGCCTGATGGCTCTAGATATAAAATATTACACACATCAAAATTACATAATCTAAAATTTTATTACAACTGAGAACAATTTACAAAACACTCTTACATTAATTGTCATAAGGTGCTGGTAGCGGATGGAGCCCATATTCTTTAGCATATGGCCCTCATCAAAAATTGCATAATTAAGTTTCAGTCGTCGAAATAGACTACGGTCATCTGAACTGCTGATTGCACAATTGTACCTGTCATCAAGAGAAGAACTGTCTATTAAAGATTATACCTGTTAGGAGTCTACAGTCTAATGACATGTATACTTTTTATTTTTTAAAATTAAATAAAAAAATTTTTATGGAAAAAAGGTAAAATTGCATAACAAAATAATAGGAGAATAACATTGAGTATTGTTATCTTTAAAGCAGTTACTCACAGTACAAGATATGGGCATTAAAATTTCTCTAATCAGCCAAAAACCCTCCTTTTCAATGAGTTCAGAGACACTGACAGTGTAACAGACTGGCATTTTCCCCCTTTCCCTTTCATCCTTTCCCCTGTCCCTTATCTTAGTTCTTTTTTCCATTTGAACAGTGTCTTTTCATTTCAGAATATCTATTGTACATAGTGGATCTTATTTACTCTTTCAATCTCACACCAGGAAGACAATACGCTGTTTAGTCTGATTTATCTCACTTATGGGTATGGTTTCAAGTTGCATCCATTTATGTATAAAAGTCTCAAGTTTATCCTTCTTTACGTCTGAGGAAAGTAGTACTCCACTGTATAAAAATACATGTTTTCTATCCATTCTGTGGTTGATGGGCATTTGGGTTGTTTCCAAGATTTGGCTGTTACCAATTGTGCTGCTACAAACATGGGTGCACACATATCTCCGTGATGTTTTTAATTCTTTTGGAAAGATACCCAGAAGGGGAATAGTTGGGTTGAATGGGACCTGTGATCCTAGCTTTCTGAGGAATCTCCATAATGATTTCCACAGTGACTCCTGCAGTCTGCACTCCTACCAACAGTGGAGAAGCATTCTTTCTTCCCCACAGCCCTGCCAGCATTTGTTATTGCTTGATTTCTTGATGATAAACATTCATTCTGGGGTGCGATGGAATCTCAGCGTTGTTTTAATTTGCACTTCTCAAATGACCAATGATGCTAAACATTTTTTCATGTAGTTATTTGCCATTTGTATTTCTTCATCTGAGATGTGTGTGCTCATCTTAGATGCCCATTTTTGAATTTGGTCTTTGAATTTTGAGGGTCTAATTTTTTTCAGTTTTTTATATGTCCTAGATAAAAGTTCTGTGACTGAGGGACAATTGACTATAATTTTTCCCCACTTTGTGACTTGTCTTTTCACTCTGTTGGTGATTTCTTTTGATGTGCAAAAGCTTTGGAATGAGATCCCAGTTGTTAACTTTTTGAAGTATTTCCCATACCGTCTGGGTTTTGTTCATGAACTCTGCCTACACCTATGTCTTCAAGATTTCTACCTACTTTCTCTTCTAGTAGACACTTAGGCTTCTGTTTTAATATTTAGATCTTTGATTGATTTTGATTTTACTTTAGTGCATGGTGATCAACATGGGTCTACTTTTAGTCTTCAGCATGTAGAGAGCCACTTTTTCCAGTATCTTTTATTCAAGAGACTATCTTCCAGTGAACATGTTTGGCCCCTTTGTCAAAGATAAGGTGGCTGAGTTTGTCTGCAGTTGGGTCTGCATCTTCTAATCTGTTCCACTGGTCCTCAGGCCTGCCTTTTTGCCAGTACCATGCTGATTTAATCACAGTAGCTTTGTAGTATAATTTCAAGTCAGGGATTCTGATGTCCCCTGCCTTGCCTTTGTTGTCCAGGACTGCCTTTGCTATTATAGGTCTCTCTTCTGTCTCCAAATGAATTTTTGGAATGTTTTCTCCAGTTCTGTGAGGTATGCTAATGGTATTTTGATTGGGATTGGATGAAATCTGTATAACAATTTTAGGTGTATGACCATTTTCACTATGTTGGTTCTTCTGATCCGTGAGTAAAGGATATCTTTCCATTTTCTGATATTCTGATATTTGTTCTCCTTTTTCAAAATACTCTAACATCCAATAGACAGATCCTTTACTTCCTTTGTTAGACTGCTATGTATTTCATTTTTTTTGGATGCTACTATGAAGGGTGTAGTTTCCCTAATTTCTCTCTCAGTGTTTGTGTAAAGAAATGCAATTGATTTTTCAGTGTTGACTTCATATCCAGCTACAAAAATGAATCTGGTATTAAATCTAGAAGTTTTTTCTCTTGGAGTTTTTGGGGTCTTATATGTAGAGTATCATGTCATGTGAAATAATGATAATTTAACTTCTTACCTATCGTTATTCCTTTTATTTCTCTCTTGTTAATTACTCTGGCTAATGTTTCCGGAACTATATTAAATAGGAGTAGTGATAGTGGATATCCTTATCTTGTTCCTGATTTTAAAGCAAAAGCTTAGAATTTTAGAGAAGATTTAATGCCAATACTCCTCAAATTTTTTTATGAAACTGAACGGGAAGCAATACTCCCTAACTCATTCCCAGAGGTAAGTACTACCCTGATACCAAAACCAGAGAAAGACCCAACCAAAATGAGAACTACAGCCAATCTCCCCTCTAATAAATATAGATGCAAAAATCCTCAGTAAGATACTAGCAAACAGAATGGAGCAAATCATCAAGAAGATTATACACATGACCAAGTGGGATTCATCCTAGGAATGCAGGGATGGTTCAATATACACAAATCAATAAATGTAACACACCATATCAACAGAGCCAAAAACAAAAATCACATGATCATCTCAACAGATGCAGAAAAAACTTTTGAGAAAGTCTAACAGTCATTCTTTGTAATAATCCTACAGAAAATTTTAACAGATGGTTTTTATCTGAATCTGATAAAAGTCATTCATGAGAAACCAACAGTCAATATCATACTAAATGGACAAAATTGACTTGTAAACTTTTTAAAGAATCATTTTTTATTTATACATTTCTGGTAGCTAGGTCCTTTAAGGACAACCCTAGACATGACTGATATTCAAATGAATACTAACGCATTTGTATCAAATAATTACTGACATACACATAACCAGTTATGAAAACTATGATACATAATGAAAAGAGAAATGTTAGAATCAGACAATTTCTACACATTTGGGAAGAGATCAACATGGGTATAACTTATAAATAGTTCAGTATTGTTATACTGTTCAGCACCTTTACTCCTTTTTATGAAGCAGAAAAACACAAAACTAAAACATGCCTGGTTTTAAAACATGAACTAATGGAGTAAATCTGAAAAACAACAGTTAATAGTTGTTCAAGACTACTACAGAGTGTTTTATTAAGATGACATTTTGGACGAATTCTTTCAAGGACGGACTCTTTTTTTTTTTTTTTGGCGATAGCCTCATGCCTGCCAGACAGGCCCTTAAGCCACTGAGCCAAACTCCCAGACCTAGCTTTTTGAGGCAGGGTCGCACTATGTAGCTCAGGCCAGCCTTGCGCTTGTGTTGTAGCCCAAGTCGGCCTCCAACTCACAACGCTCCACCTACCTTAGCCTCCCAAGTGCTGGGATTAAAGGCGTGCGCCACCACGCCCGGCAAGGAAGGACTCTTAAAGAAACCAAAAGGTAAAAATAATAACCAACAGTTAAAGAGAGCTTTATCATAACCCATATGATAAATGTAACATACAGAGGTGATCGAAAAATACAGTTTAAATTAAAAAAGGAGTTTTTACATACAAGAGACATATTGCCAAGAACAAGAGCGTAAGAGAAGAAGTGCGAGAGTAGTCTGAGAGAAACTAATGGCAATGTGTCCTTGAGTGAAATACATTTTTTTTTTAATTTAAACATTTACAGTATTTTTGATCACACTGCATAAGAGCCTTAAGTTCTCCACCGGATACTTATACCCAACAGCTGACTACCAAAATCAGGCTAACATTCTCAGTTTTATTTTTGATCCTTATTCTGTCCTAACTCAGAGATTTCATTTGAAGACTGAGATTTCATTATACGTTTTATTAACATGTATTTACAAGTCTGAAATAAAAATCATTTTGTGGGATATCTCAAAATAGTTTCTGCTTAACTGAATGAGACCTGTTATAACACCATGCATTCAGTTAAAGTGAACAAATCACAATGAGCTGATATACTGCAACGATGCCCGATACTGCCATTACATGCCAAGTGAAAAAATGCCTTTGTCCTCAACATACATCATTGTATTACTTTTACTACACAAGTCATACCATAAACTTTCCTAACTATTACTATGGTAAGTATAAAATATATATTTATCTGTTTACAATGCCTATTTGTATTGAATTTAGGAGTAGCAACCCCCCATTCCCAATACTCACGTAGTTACAATTACGTTATAATCTTCATATTTATTATGAATGTTAAATCTAATTTGTTTACGTTCTTCTTGAGAACCTAGAAGTTAAAAATAATACATGCATTGATTATATTTATTGTATATTTTAATTTTAAAGCGATTCCCAAAGTTAAAAGCAAAATGCAGCCGGCGATATAGCTCAGTGGTACAGTGCCTGCGTGGCAAGTGCAAGGTCCTAAGTTTAATTCCCAGTACAAAGCAAACAAACAAACAAAACAAAGGTAAAATAATGTAGTCTTACCATAGTAACAGAGAACGTTTAAAGTAGGGCACCATAAATTAACTTCCCTTAGCCAGTTATCTACAAAACAAAAGACATTACTTGCACCTGTTACGATAAGTCAAAAACTGCATTTTAACATTCTTTCATAAATCTAAGTTATACGGTGACTTTGCTTTTATAACAGACACCTCAAATATGAGGCCTCGTGCTTAAAGTGAGCTTTAGATTCTAAAGAGGTATCAAAATGATCAACAAAGGGCAGAGAAACAACTATTATGATTATTAACTTTCTATTTCAAGAGATTTTTTTCTGTGCATTCGTATGCACAGGTATTTTTCTTAGCCTACTTTCTACAGCAAATTAATTGAGGGCCAGGGGTTTAGCTCAGCGGCACAAGTGCCTTACTGGCAAGTGCAAGGTCGTGAGTTCGATCCCCAGTACCAAAACAAACAAACAAATTAATTGAGAAAGAATGGAATAGCAGCACAGTAATTTCAGAAGGGATTATGTACATACTTTTTGATAAACTATTTATAAAATTAAAATTACTTGTTTTCTCTTACTCTTGAAAGTGATTTTTTTTTTTTTTTGCAGCACCGGGGATCGAACTCACAGCCTCACACCTGCCAGACAGGCGCTTAAGCTGCTGAGCCAAACTCCCGGCCCTGGTTTTTTGAGGCAGGGTCGCACTATGTAGCTCAGGCCGGCCTTGTGCTCCGCGTTGTAGCCCAAGCCGGCCTCGAACTCACAACGCTCCGCCTACCTCAGCCTCCCGAGTGCTGGGATTAAAGGCGTGCGCCACCACGCCCGGCTTCTTGAAAGTGATTTTAAAGTACTATGAAACCAAAATAAATGATCTTATCAGGTTCTTGATCTATGCTATCTGAATCACTGAATTATATTTATTTTCTTGAAAAAGACTGTCAATACAATCAAGCATAAACACGTACAAAGAGAAAAAATAAGGGGACAACAAAAATTAATATTCATACACACACACACACACATACACACTGCCACCTACACAAAACACTACGAAGTCAAAAAGAGCTGTCTCCAGTATTACAAACCTATAGTTGAAGCTGGGACAACGATCAGATGAGGACCTTTATTTCCTTCCTGATAGAGGTATGCCAGGAATGCAATGGCTTGAATAGTTTTGCCTAGGCCCTAAAATTGAAGGTACGAAAGAAAATATATAAAATTTTAAAATAAATAAGAATTTTTGAAAGTATGAAAAAAGAATTATTTGTGCTATATTCATTTTTGATTTCCCATAATTTAACTTGGAATTTCTACTATATTCATAGTTCTCCAATGACAGATGGAATGATTACAATCTCCAAGTGACATTATAACTTACTTTAATGAACAGACTGGATGGATAGCCATGGCTGGTTCATACACAACACGTATTAATGTAGAGGAGCTTTTTATTGCACAGAAAGGACCTATTTTTGCTTACTGCTTATATATGACAAACATTTAATGCATACAGGGGAAATTGGGCATTATGACCCATAACAATCTGGAGTTAAACATATGCCTACTCTATAATGCTGCAATTCCATTCTTAAGACTAAATGGTGGTATTAATGTGGACTACCATACTACACAGCAATAAGAATGAAAAACTATCAGTGCATGTAACAAGCACAATGAGTTGGTAACATTACATAGCACCAAACGAACCAAAACAAATACTAAATACTGCATATACTTTATAACTAGAAAAAATTAACCCATGGTAAAAGGTGTCAGAAATAGTGGTGGTGGTAATGGCTGGAAAGGAACATAAGGAGCCTTCTGGAATGACGGAAATACTGCTTTGGTGGCAGTCATATGCAAAGCTTCACTAACCTGTGTATTTACCCATTTTGCAACGAATAAATTCAGCATCAGTAAAATAGCAGCTGCAAAGTGTACTGAGTGTGAGCACCTCCAGAGAACTGTCACCTACCCACTGTGGATTGAAACATGCCCCAAGTCTCAATATACATTGAAGCCCCAGTGTAGAGTGTGACTGTAGTCTAGAAAAAGGGCCGTTGAGAAAATTTAATAAGGTAACAGGGGTGGTATCCTAATCCAATATAACTGGTATCCTGGTAAGAACAGAAATACCAGGGATGGAAACACATACAGAAAATGACACCCGAGGACATGGCAACAACTGGGCTGTCTACAAGCCAAGAGGCCTCATGAAAAACCGAAATACCTAGTACTTGATCTTGGAATTCCAGCATCTAGAACTGTGAAAAAATACATTCCTTAATTTTATACTTTTGTTATTGCAACCCTTGTTGACTAAGACAATTTAAAAATAATATACTTTAAGGCAGGCATAGTAACCCCTGCTGGTAATCCTAGTACTCTAGAAGGCTGAAGTAGGAGGATTACAAATGTTTTGCTCGGTCTGGACAACTTAGTGACGCAGTAAGACACTGTCTCAAATAAAAAATAAATAAATTAAAAGAACTAGAAATGTAGCTCATTGCAAAGACCTTGGATTCAATTCCCAGTAATGCCAAAGGGAAAAAAGTATTCTCAAGGTGACAAAAATAATTTCACATAATACATACTTGATGTGATACCAGACACAATCTTAGGATACAGAAATGATCCATATTTTATTAACATTAGTTCTGAGACATTGAATCATCTGGCAAAGATTAGACAAGTGATGAAAGGCAAAGCTGAGAGTGGTATTGGTCAGCTTTTTCATTGCCAGGATGAAGTACCTGACACACACAATTAAGGAAGGAGAGGTTTAACTGGCTCATGGGCTCAGAAGGGTCAGTCCAAGGTAAGCTGGCTCTAAAGCAGAAACATTATGGTAGCAGGATTTAGTGGAACAAAGCTACTTACTTCACGGTAGTGGGGAAGCAGAAGCAGAGTGCAAGGAAGGGTGCCAGCAAGAGGTGTGCCCTCAAAGGCTACCCCTCAGTGACAGCCTAACAGCACATTCAGCTATGAATGTCACTTAATCCACCCCATGATCTAATCACCTATGTGGGAGTTTCTTAATCCAGCCAGGCTGACAATTAAGATTAACTGGCACAATACCCAAAGCCAAGATTCGATTCCTAAGTCCAGCTATATGACCACAATACTCTTTACTCTGTATCTAATTTTTATTAAGTATTTTGAGGCAGAAGAACTGCAAGTTTGAGCCCATCTGGGGCAATTTAGTGACTTTAATGAGAACCTGTCTGAAAAAATAAAAACAATCTGAGGATGTGTAACACACACACACACACACACACACACACACACACATAGATGACAGAAGCTAAATACCGAAGTGAGAACAGTTGAAACTACAGTGGCAAAAGAAAATGTCACGCTTTAAATGGACGTCTTTTAATGACACTTTGAATAACATACCCTGGAGTAATGAAATACACTTACCATTTCATCTGCCAAAATGCCATTAAGTCCATGTTTATGTACCAATGCCAGCCAATTCAAACCAACTTTCTGGTAGGGCTTGAGTGACAAACTGGTAAGAAAGAGTTAACCAAATATTATAGATTTACACTTCTATTAGTTTTCTATACAATCTTTCTCACATGACACTTGGGTTTACAATGAACATAAAACCACAATATCCATGTTTAGTCTTACCTTCTTAACATTGTTACAAGCTATGTACATCTACATAAGAAAATTGAAAGCTCATTTTAATCTTCTCAAACTTTGTTCTGTATTTGTCGAATTACTTCTGATAATACAAATTATATAAAATGATTCCATATTTGATCACTGTGTAATGCTACCAAATTAATTCCATAAATGATCATAATATTAAATTATAATATATCACCAAGCTTAAATTTATCCTAGGAAACCAAGATGTACTGATTTGATTTTTAGCACATTAAGGAACTTATAGGACAAAGCCTATAAACATAATTTGCTAATTTGTCAGGCTGATATAAATCCTTTCTATATGGGTACCTATCAACCCTAAAATCAGTAGTATGTATAACTCTAGAGTTTATTAGCCTGTGAACATATTAATGTGCATACTATGCAAAAATGTCAACTTGCTAAACTTCAATGAACATCAGTAAGTAGAAAATAACATGTAAGTATCAAGAACCTTATTTAACTTGGAAACACATGAATTAGTCCCTGGAAGGGACTTGTTTGTATGGGAGAGTTCAAACAGATTAAAAATTTCAAATGGTTAAAACTAATTGCAGTTATTCATTGAACACCTAAAAGAAAGACATACAGCTATCATTTTTCAGTTATTACATTGTTAACCCTTCAAACATTCTATGATGTAGCTATTATCATTTTAAACAGATTACCACCCCATCCTCAGTAATCTGCCTAAGATTTCATAGCTACAGATGTGAAGGCTAAGATGCTAATTTGGGGAGCTAGTTTCACTGCTAAGATTATTCCTATGCTCACTAGGACAGCACACACACATATTATCCTATAAACCAAGGACAAAGCTATCATTTCCATTCTCCAGTTTTTATCATGTCTCCTTAACTTTCCTTTACACACATGTGGTCTGCACACAGGGAAGAAGTCAGGACATAACTATGTCCTAAGGAATGGGTAAGAGGTCCAACTTCTAAATCAAGATACCTTTATTAAAAGGAGGTGGGGTTGAAGGGTGTCCATCTTAAATCAGAAGCTGTTTCAACTGTGGGGCAGGCAACGTATAAACTTCCTTTCTTAAAAAAATTAAAAGTATAGGTACAAGAAAAATTACTAGTCCTTCTAGGATCTTACGGTTAGCCTTCTAGGATAATACATTTTGCTGTATTAAAAAACAATTCCTTTGCCTTCTTACCCAATGTAATTTCTATGCTATTGCAAAAACAAAAATCTTACAGACACAGAGATCTTTAGGGCTTAAGAGATCTTACAGGCAGAGGCCATAGAGCTAACCAGATACAGTTCTGCAGTGAGAAATGTTGAACCTCAAGCTCCTCTCTTAACCACTACAGAGCAAAAATGAAAAAGTTCTCTCTCTGACTACCCACTCTAGGGCCAACACTGAATTCTCCAATATTTTTCTGGACTGTTCTCAATGCATTAGTGTTAGTTATCTTTTACACATAAAGTTGACATTTCACAAAAATGAAACTTGATTAAAGTATGTATAGCACATTGCTTGTAAATAAACCTAAGGCCCAATGTGCCAACCTATCACAAACATCTCAGAAATATTCTTAATCAACAAAAATGAGTGAAACACATCACCAACACATTGAGAAGATTAACTGTCAAAATGTTCACTATACATCAAATGTGAAGCAGAGAAGAAAAAGCATTTACTACATGTAAGTTTCCATTAAAATAAAACTTTTTTATTCACAATCACAAACTGTTAAAGTCATTTGATTAGGTTATTAATAGCTTTATTATATTGAAGTTTTATTGTAAAATATGTAGGTGTTAGTGCATTTGAAAATTTGTTCCTCTTGCTAGATTTGTCTATAAGTACATTTTATTTTAGTATCACAAGTGCTACAGGTATTTGCTCTGAAATGTAAAAAGATCAATGAAAATGCAATTTTGACAAAGATATTTTGAACCCAACTTATTATGACAAATTTTAAAAGCAGGGCAATCATAAAAATGTAGGCATTTACAACAAATGAATAAAGAAAATATATTTATTTAGTACACAATGGAGTACTACTTTGCCATAAAGAAGGATAACTTGAGTCATCTATAGTAAAATGAATGTATCTTGAAGCTATAATGTTAAGCGAAATATGCCAGACTTACAAGTTTAAATATCACATGGCTTTTCTTATATGAGAAACCCAAATACATAATACAAAGAGCAAAATAAAAGGTAAGGCACAGGGAGACAGAACTTCTGCAAATATAAAATCTGGAGATGGAAGGAGGAGTAGGGGGAATGGAAATAAAAAGAATTAAGATGTGTCATGCATATGTACCAACTCCCCAAAATGATGATGATCCTTACGTACTACAAACATACTAAAAATAAAAATGAAAAGAAAAAAATATAAGAGATATGGCACTCCTTTGTGAAAGTATGACAGGTATCTCCAATCTAATGGTATACTTTCCTACTAAGGAAAACAGTAAGACTTTCTGAGATTATTAAGGAAAATGAGGCAGCAAATTACTTAAGTTACTTTTTTTATTAGAGGAAATTAAACTGGGTTTACATCCCTTGTTGAAGAAACTAATTTTGAAACTATTTTCAAAGGTGAGAAAGACCTGGGACAGAAACAGCAGGGTATATATGGTGCACTTATTTTGAACTTAAAAGTGTGGAAATTAGAACTAGAAGGAATTGTCTGAAGTGGCTCATGCAAGTTAGAGATGCTAACTGCCCCAAAGTGTGTGAGTGACATAGCTGCTAAAAAACCACCACATCTGTTACAAGCATCCAACTGAAATATTTACATCCCAGTACTTCTGAGTCAAACCGTAGGACTCATTTAAATCCATGTTATCGTCAAATGGTCTCAGCCTCTGTTTAACAAAAACAGGATATGGAACCAACAGCATAGGGAACATATTCTGCCAAGTTCAGTACAACAAGACAAGAATTTTGAGAGATTTAGGTAGAACAGGACTTGAAAGGCAGGACACATATGACTAATACATTGCATACGAATCACGTGAGAAATCTTTTGTGATAAAACAGTTTAAAACTGGTAAAGTCTGTCTTAATTGCTAAAGCTTTAGGGATGGCTATATCTCTAAGAATGAAATTCTGAGTTTTCTCTCCCTTTCCTTCATTGCATTATATTTAATATTTTAAAATAAAAACTGCATAATGATTTTGAGGTATAGACCAGAAATTTTGTATTTCTCTATAAACTGTTCTTTTTTTTTTTTTTTTTTGCAGCACCTTGGATCAAACTCACAACCTCGCGCCTGCCAGACAGGCGCTTAAGCCATTGAGCCAAACTCCCGGCCTTAAACTTTTCTTTTGAGACAAGATTTCACTATGTAGTTCAGGCTGACCTCAAACTCCTGGTGATCCTCCTGCCTCAGTCGGCCAAATACTGGAATTATAAGATTGAGCTACCGCTCCTGACTGTCTGAAAAGACTATCTTTAGCAGGAGTTCTAGAATGTCGATCTCTAAAAGGCAAACTTTCTCCTGTCATAACACACATAAACTTGCAATGGAAAAGTAAGTAACATTACTATTGCCTCAAAGCATACTTTACCACAAAGAACGTATTCTGTAAAGAGAAAGAACCAAGGGCTTGGGGTGTACTTGCTGGTACAGCACTGTGGAGCATGTGTGTGTGGATCCCCAGCACATACATAAACGATACAAGCACATGTAAGATATATTCATCAGTCGAGAGGCTGAGGTAGGCGGAGCGTTGTGAGTTCGAGGCTGGCTTGGGCTACAACGCGAGCGCAAGGCCGGCCTGAGCTACATAGTGCGACCCTGCCTCAAAAAACCAGGGCCGGGAGTTTGGCTCAGTGCCTTAAGCGCCTGCCCTGGCAGGCGCGAGGTTGTGAGTTCAATCCCCGGTGCCGCAAAAAAAAAAAAAAAAAAAGATATATTCATCAGGACAGCCTAATGCTTCTGTGTGTGTTAATACACTGCGTGGCCAGTACACCAAATAAAAATTGCTCATGTAACTCTTATGTCGGTTGAGAAATAAAAACCAAGACAATAAATCCCAGCCCTAAAAGTTGGCCTAAATAAGCTCTGAACAGACTATCTCCAAAGCCTTTGGGAGGTGCATGTTGGATCAGATCCACTGAGTACTTAAAAAAAATTTGTCTCTTATCTATTAAATGTTTCACTTAAAAAACAAAAAACAAACAAACAAACAAAAAAAAGAAAACAAAAAAACCCCAAACCCAAAATCTTCAATCTAATGAAAAGGATAGTGTATTACAGGATCATACTATTTACAACTATGTGAATATGGGTTTAAGAGAAAAAAATTTAAGTGATGCAATAAAGCACTTGATTTTTAAAATCCAAATTATGATAAAGTAGACTCAACTGGGTAAGTCTTGTAGAGTGAAGAACTCCCCATATCCAATGCTGGAGAACAAGAAGCAGCAGCTCCAACTACACTTTTAGGAGATGAATTTGCTGATATAGTTCTTTCTATGCAACAGAGAAAAGAGCTTCTTTTGTGGGAACTGCATCACGTTCCCCTACACCATCCCATAGCACCCTAGAAGGGCACAGAAAAGATTGTCGCTTACTGTTAAAGGCCAGTAACCACATCTTTTTTATACCTTGATTTTTAATTATTAACCAAGGATCAGCAAATGTGCTTTGATCATTAACTTAGAAAGATACCATAACTGAAATCAACTAAGGCAATTGTTTTAATGAGACCTTAGTGTTTATTTTATTAAAATATCTATCAGCAATATTCTGAACAGATGTTCATGAAGTTGCACAACATTGCACGTATGGATATACCATAATTCATTCCAATTACTCCCTGTATTTAGGATTGTCTCCATAGTCTTGGTGCTATAAATAACATCACAGCAAACAATTTCATATTTTTCTTTTACAAAGTATTCTGAACAGTGCTGAGTCTACAGACTACTTAAAAATAAACTTCTAAAGGAAGTTCAAAACAATTTCCCAACCCAATCCCTCAACAGCATGCAAAGTGTGGCAGTTCTCAATGAAAAAGTCATTTTAATAAGCACTGACTGCAGAACAATCTTTAGTGTTTATTTTTTGCAAGAGTTTTGGCAAGATATTTTATTGAAAGTAGCAACTTGGGGGAATTACGTATGTACTTAATACAAATATCTTTCTTTTTTTCTTCCTGAAGTGTTTCTACCCCAAAAGCAGACTTAAAAATCTGGACTTTTCAAAAAATATTTCACTGCAGATAAAGGACATCTTTAATTTCACAGTAAAAAATATGGGTTGACAAACTGTTACACTAACGGAATTAAGTAACTGATGTTTTTATAAACACCAAATGTATAGAGGTAGTTAAAAACCACCTTTTAGTTTCGTGATTATATAAAAAAATTATAGGTTATCAGATAAGGAAGACATAGATTGTATAAGAGTATACCATTCTGTCCCACTAATTTACAGTGATATAGAATAAAACATCTGCTTAGGTGAGGGGAAAAAAAGAAAAGAAAAATCAATGAGAAACCATTCATACACCACTAGTTGCCATTGTAGGAACGGAGAAAGGGAAGGTCCTCTTCGACAACAGCTGTTGCATTTTATTTAATTTCCCTAGGCACACTGCAAAAATCAGCTCAAATATTTTTGTAACTGAGATAAAAGTAATGACAGTATTCAATAAATATTACCTTTGGTTTAGAATGGAGGGTTGTTCTATGTTCCATCCACCTCCATTTCCAGTGAGCATGGTAACTTGTTTTGTCAGTTTATTTGAAATGTCTTCGCATTTGTTCATAAGTCTTATAACTACATCCCTCTCCTGGATCAGTGTCTTACAGTTCCATATCAAATCTTCCGATAAGCCATTAGTTTTGGACATCTTTGTGAACTATGGCACAATAGAAAAATAATTTAACAGGTCAGATCTAGTACATAAACATGCAATTTCTTTTAGGGAAGCATTTATTAATTTAAACTTTTACTAATCAGCTTAAAGAAGTGCTAAAAGAACCTGATTATTCATCTCCACATCCAAATTCTTGTATTTCACATTGACATCCTACTGTCACTTCAAATTCATTATGTTGAAATAAAATATACCCTTTTCCATGAAATGCACAATCTCAATTAGCAAGTTGTTATTATTATTTCCTAGTAAGTTTTTCTTCAAAATCTCAGCTGCACCTTTCTTTATAACAGTACCAAAATGTAGTAACTGTGTATCTGACTTGTCTCCATGTTTTTGTTTTTATTTCTTATGATTATTACAAGATCTGCCTTCCTAAAGCATTTTTCCTCATTCATCATCAATGTAACCCCTGTAGAGCCAGGTGTGGTGGTGCAGGCCTTTAATCCCAGCACTCAGAAGGCTGAGGTAGGTGGAGCATTGTGAGTTTGAGGCTGGCTTGGGCTACAACATGATCAGGGCCGGCCTGAGCTACATAGTGTGACCCTGCCTCAAAAAAAAAAAAAGGGCCGGGAGTTTGGCTCAGTGGCTTAAGCACCTGCTTGGCAGGCACTGATTGTGAGTTCAATCCCCTGTACCGACCAAAAAGAAAAAAAAAAAAAAGAAAAAAGTAACCCCTGTAGTTCCTGAAATTCTAATCATTCGTCATTTAATATTTTACTCTGTAACTAGTACTTGCAAAAATGAATCAAAACTTAATTACGGCTCTGGGAGAACAGCTCAGTAGTAGAGTGCTTATTTAACACGTAAAGGCCTGGATTCGAGCCCTAGCACTACCATCAAACACACACACACACACACACACACACACACACACGGACTGATTCAGTAATTACCTAAAACCAATTTCAATGCAGCACTTGGATAAATGGATTTGTGTGAAAGCTTAAAAGAAATTATCTTCCAAAATTAATTTTTTTTGAGACAGGGTCTTACTATGTAGTTCAGGGTGCCTGTGAACTCACTTTGCACCCCAAGTTGGCCATGGCGATCCTCTTGCCTCTGCCTCCAAGTGCTGGGACTACAAGTGCCCAGAAAAATTTATTTGTATTTATTTTTCAAAAGAAGACACTGAGGGGCTGAGAGTTTCGCTCAATGGCTTAAGCACCTGCCTGGCAGGCTCAAGGTTGTGAGTTCGATCCCCAGTGCCACAAAACAAACAAACAAACAAACAAAAAAATACTGAATACTTCAAATGTAAAAGATATACCAGCATTAGAATTTTTCATATAGATAGCTAAAAAATACATCCTAAAGAACATTATAAATAATATTTTTAGGGCCAGGGATTTAGCTCAGTGGCTTAAGCGCCTGCCTGGCAGGCACAAGGTTATGAGTTCAATCCCTCGCACAAAAAAAGAAAAAAAAAAAATTTAGCCAAAACGATGGGAAAACTCAATAGTTGTTAAAGTTTGTTGGCCAAAACAAAAAAAACCTCATAACCTAGAAATGAATAAAGGTAACTAAAATAAGCCAGTATAGTGGCATAAGCCTGTAATCCTAGCACACAGCAGGCTAAGGCAAGAAGATTTTGGTGAGTTCAAGGTCCACCTGAACTACTGAGACACGTCTCATCTTGCCCCCTGCCAAAGTAACTAAAATAAAACTGTCTCTGTTAGGTCAAAACCACACACAATTTTGATTCACATATCTTAATTAGCACATTCATCCAAGTTACAACATGAATCACATTATTAATTCTAAATAATCCCTGCAATCACAGTATACTGAAATTCAAAATGAAGCTCACGTAATAAAACTTGAACAGTTATTGAATATACTAATAATTTTACAAAAATGGAGTTCATAATAATGTTTTTCATTTCTATGCTACAGTAAGTTGGTAAGATACAAATTATCCAATCTATCCCAAAGCCATATCATTAATAATCTGTAGAAGTTTAAACGAAATCCATTAAAAAAGAAACTATTTACAAAACAACACTGTGTGTGTAAAATACTTTTTGCACACCACTTCACATACTTAGAAGGACAACATTCATAATCACAAGGTGATCCCCACTGTTATGCTTTCCAGAGAGAACCATACATATATAGTAGGCCAGATACCAATGCCTTAAGTATTAGAAATCCTCATTAAAACATTTCTATTTTTAAATGGAACAAAACAACTGTAGACCAAGTTTATACAGTGGTGTATATATATGAGAAAAACCAATAAGATTAATCAAGGATAAGAAAGGAACAGAAACCGTGTGCTTTTATGTGCAAAGAACTACTTGATGCCTTTTATTCAGTAACTCAATAAGTAGTTTAATTTTGTTCTGCAACCAACAAACACTTACTGTGTAAGTTCTCACTTTTTTTTTTCTTTAGCAAATACTACTTTACCTGGGGAAGGCACCTGGTAGATAGAGAGGTAATACTTTTTAGTGTAACAACCGGTATTGTAAGGGAAAAAACAATTTCATAGGTATCTAACATAACTAATAAAATCTAGGCTCCAGGAAGTTCTTTCAACAAGGCCAGAAAGAAAAAAGAACTGCTTTCACCAAAAGAAGGACAATATGTCTGATCCTAGAGAAGTAAGAGATGAGCCTCAACAAGAAAGTAGGGAGAGTAAGTTTAACCCACAGATACCAGAAAACGAATGTTAGGGTTTTAGGTCAAATGTGACACTATTTCCTCTTCTGAAAGAACACTATGACAATACTGTATGTCTTGACAGAAAGCCAAAATGCATAAGAAATGCTCTGAAGTGAGGGATAGCTGATGGATCTGTGATATTTAGTAGAATCCACTAGGTGTGGGGACATGACGGAGAAGAGAGGTAAACACGATCCCCAATTCTGGCTTGAGCAACTAAGTGATTACTGGTACTTTCTATTGAGACACAGAACTTTACCAAACAGAAAAGGAAATCTGATTTTAGATAAATATTACATTTGGGTATGGGGGTAGAGCTCTGTGGTAAAACATGTGCCTAGCATGCATGAGGCTGTGGGTTTGATCCCCAGTACCACCAAAAACAAAACAACATATTTATTTTAAAATTTGGGGTGCCAAAATGGAAGAGGAACAGGCTAGTTTAGTTAAAGATACAGATCCAGAACCTATGGAAAAGATGTAGGCTGAAGAAAAAGGATGGTGCACAGGCGGCCATCAAATCTAAGTCAGAGATGGTGATGAGACTATGTATGGAAAAGCATATGGCACTGAGAGATTAGTAGACAGAGTAAAACCTTGAAGAATGTAACATTTTAAAGTTTTAAAATAGAACAAAAGAGCAAGGAAAAAATGCACAATATAAGAGAGAAGCTAGGGGAGTGATAATTACAAAAAGGAGATGGTAGTTTCAACTGTCAAAAGCACAAGCAACTTACCTGATTTCTTTCACTGATTAAAATGAACTTATCTAACAATGTAGCACATGGTAAATGCTAATTTCTATAGCATTTCTCATCGACAGTTCTGAGGAATTAAATAAATATTTATTGTGTTATAAATATACACTGTAACTGTGCAACGGTGATGCTTTTAAATCTAAAGATACTAGGTTATATTTGAAGGTTAGTAATTAACCATAGTAAAGTTTAGTAATGAATAATCAGTTGCATTCTCCACCCACCCAAAACAAAACCTTTATTGTCTGAGGAATAGCTAAGGAAATGAAACATGCACCATTAAGATTCTTCATATATGTAAATCTTATTACTATTATAAACAAAGTCAGTATTAGACTATACTATGTAAATATGTACAAATTAAAGCTGAAGTGCAACTTAAAAATGAATGTGGCATTATTCTCAAAATATTTTTAAAAGCTGTGTTATATAACAAGTCATTTGGGAAAAAACTCAGCATGTCATGATCTGATGGGTAATTTTCAGCTTCCTATTCTCTGCTTCTGAAGCACTTTTGGAATGGCAAGATTTCTACTATATCTTCCTAAGAAGTGAAAAAATTCCCAGTCACAAATTCCAAATTGTTGGATTGCTTAAACTTTCCTAACTCATAAATATAACATTGATATAAAGTATCTATCTGTTTATTTATTTAATTTTGTGGTAGTGGGGACTGCCCCTAAGGCCTTTTTCATTTTCTATATTTTGAGACACAGACTCAGTAACACTCCCAGGCTGGGCTTGAAGTTGTGATCCTCCTGCCTTGACCTCCCAAAGTGCTAGGATTTTGTAAGTGCATGCTATCATAACTGGCTCTGGCTCTGGCTCTTTTAGTTTTTAAAAATATAAACTAGAAGGGCTAAGGATACAGCTCAGCGGCATAGCACCTGCCTGGTAAGCACGAGGTCATGAGTTCAAACCCTGGTACCAAAAAAAAAACACAAAAAAAAAACACCACAAAACACACGCGCGCACACACACACACACACACACACACACTAGATAAGTCATTCAGAAATCATAAGAAAGAGTTAAAATGTAGGGGTGACCAATCATCATTTGGAGAACTTGGGAAATAAAGGGAAAGCAGCACTTATTCTACATTTTACATACAAAAGGTAAACATGTAGAAAGATAGGTACAGGAAAGCCTGTTAAAGATCATTGTAAAGGAAGTAGTAATGACAGTATTAAAATATTAATTTTTCAACCCCTCACTGAATTATGGATCTAGGCATGTAGCATCAATAGCTGCAATATTACCCACAAAAAAGCCCATCACTGTCTTCTGATGAACGAATACATCACTAACTACTTACTGCACATATGCAAACAAAAACAAGGCAACTCAGAATTGGGCAAGCAAAATGCTGAGTAAGAATGAAAAAGTAATCATGTATGACTATACTATACAGCCCATCTAGGACAGGAATTCAGGTATAACAATGTGAACAGTATAAACAACCTTCAAAACTACATCACGGCAGGACTTGGAATTGGCAGTGGCTATGTGAGATAAAGAAGACAAAGAGAAGAGAGCTAAATGCTACTCAGTTATAATGTTAAACTGACAGGTAAGACCAATAATTGACAAAAAGCATTATACACTAGAAGTGCACAGGCAATGAAGAATCAGACTAATGCAGTTAAAACCAAGTTATGTGTGGGAAATAGGCTCGGGAAGAGAGGGTCAAGAACATGAGGGGAGAATAGCTCACAGAAGTCTTAAACTTCTTAATCCTAAGTGTAAGCATAAATGATAACTATTAAATTTAACCAAAAAGGAGCAGAAAGCCAGTATGTATTCCTAGTCTTTATTTACTTGGGGTGGGAGACTATGGCACCCACCTAACGAAGAAACAATGCTGTCTCCATTCTCCTACTTTCTAAAGAAAGATTAACTGTCCTTGAATTACTTAGCTTTGTCAAAAAATGATTTAAGAAATACATAAAGTACATTGAAAGTACAGGATTTTAAGTAAATCCAAAGTTACTGGTGAACACAGAAAATATGATCCTACTTACATGGTATGAAATATTCAAATGTACACATAAACAGTTAATGCCAAAAGTATCTTCAGTGGTGATTACCTGGCAGAATTTTGGGTAAATATTACTTTCTTCTTCATGTTTTGTTTTAATTTTATGCAAAGTCATTTTCAAAAATGGTATTTTTATGGGGAAGAAAATAAAAACATGTAACTGCTACCTACTGGATAATTACACGAGAAAAAGAATATCAATATGGCCTTGATTACTATCTACTTGATTAAAAACATAATTATCAGTTAAAAGACTCTTCAAAAAGTAGTACCCAGCTGACATACCCTACTCTTGCCACAACGTGTCACTCTTACTGTACAAATATTTTAGCATTCCTTTGGGAAGGGAGAAATTCTTCAAATGATATTTAGTTCTCAAGTTATTTAATCCCTATTTAACAAGTTACAGCCTGAGGACAGACTTCTAAATTCTATTCATTACTATAAAGAGGGGGCAGCAACCTACAAAGTGCTTAGAATGCATTTGTAATTTTTTAAAAATAAAAGTTTATCAAACTTACACAAATTAAAACAAAGCTCGGTACAATAATCTTAAAAACAAAACTTAATGAAGCCTCTGTATCTGGGAAGGGTAATACAAATCACAATGCCACAATAAAATTTAGACATTTTACAGAAATCGCTGAATGTAAAAACCAAGATCCATGGTCCAAGTTACTGGTAGATATAATAGAAGAAGCATGAAGCATACAACATGAACTATGTCTGAACTGCTTGGTTAACAGCCAATGAAAACTGCATCTACACAATCTAAATGTTGAAAAAGATGCATATAATAAAAATTTTAGGTTGAACTATTCACAAATTGAGCTATTCACGAATAATGGATTGGTCAGTATAAATGCATTACTTATTCTAATTTATGTATTAAAATGCAATGTGATAGGATTTATCATGTAGGTAACAGTACCTCCCCTTAATGTCCACAAGGCTAGACAAAAATTCAGTAAGGAGATAGTGAACTGATGCCACCAGATGTGTGAAATTTGGCGATAAAAACACCACTTTCATCACATCAACAATACTGGCTTTTAAACTAATGACATTTTTGGCTTGCTACATTTCCAAAATCCACCTGATTTAATGATTTAGTTTTCTGAAAAGAGCAACTAAATTACTGCTTATATGTAGAAAAACTACAGGTCAAATGGAAAAATTATAAAGAAACCTTAACAGTTATACTATTTTTGATACAAGGAAAAAAATGAGTTGCAAATATGAATACCCTCAGAGATAATGCAGTTTTGTAAAAAAAAAAAAAACAAAAAACAAAAAGAACTTCCTCATGTAAAATGAGGTGATTAAGTATAATCTCTGGCAAGAAAATCATTGCAATATAAAGATTTAAAATTATTGTGCTGATTACAAAATAGCTGGTACTGTGCAAGTATATTATGTTTGCATTCTATATTACCTACAGCAGACTTACAAGACCTTGAAAAAACTGATGATCTGCAAATCTTCAAATTTTGTTTGCTAAAAGGTATTGCTAATAATATCCAACTTTACTCTTAAATAAGCTTCAACAATATTTTAAGAACTGACTATCAGCAAACCATTATGAATACACAACATCCTGTTATTTTCATTAGTTTTACTGAGTGACATGATCAAAATCTCATAATTTTAACTGTCATAGAAATGTCCAAATATATCAAAAAGACTTCTGCTATTGTTTCTAAGTAGTTTAGAGATAAAATATCAAACTTTAATGATTAATGGGAAGGAATAAACTACACAGCTTTTTAACATAACACACATAATACTGACCTTTCTTTTGATTTTTTTATTATAGTAAAAGTTGTCCTATATGATCTAGTCACATTCAAACTCCAAAGTTATTGAAAAGCAGATGGTAAAAGTTCTAACTGAAATTGAAAGCTTATATAAACTTATTAATTTAAACTGTTAATTTGGGAAAATTTATTTAACTACTTTTCTCAGGACAGTAAACACTATTCACTGAATTCAAGAAAGTCTACTTTTAAGATACTTTTAAGCTAGTATCTAAAATATTCAACATTTGGATTGCTGGTTAGAACAAATACAGTCTTTATGTTCAACTTTTAGAAATTTGAAAGTAGTTAGGAGGTTTAAGTAAGCAATGCATGATCTCCAAAGTCATGTCAAGACTAATTTAAACTATGCCAATTAATTAGTAGGGTAAATATAGTTTCTACATGCTAAGTTAATGAATATTTTAAAAAACATCTGGCACATTACCGCTGGTAAAATTGTACAATTTTCTTTTACTGTAAGATATCTGGGCAAGTAGTTACAGTGACTAAACAAAGTAGTGCAGATAATTGCATTCCTTATTAAATAAATTAGAATCCCAACAAGCCTGAGCAACCCAATTCTCATAGGAGACCATTAAAGATTAAAAGAAAGAAGAAAAGAAAGAAAAGAACAAGAAAGCCCTTCAGCAAATACTTTAACAAATAATCACCCAGGCAAAGCCAAACAAGTTTTGAAAAGGCCAGCTTTGTTTGACAGATGTTCTCTGGAAAAGCAAAGGCTTTGGGCGGAACGAATGGTCTTATTTTTTTAAAGCGATGAAGTACTAAGCAATGTTTCTATTTTTCAAACATTTTAATTTTTAAAACGCTGCTCTTTTTAACCACTGTGCAGGACTCTCCCTGTCACTACTTTACAACACTTCACAAGGGTACTCACACACATTTGGGTTTGTAATAGGTATAAAATTAACCACAAAAGCAATTTTGCTCCGTAACTTAGGAAAGAAAATGTCCTGAAAAGCTTTACAAAGCAGCCAGAGCCACTTCCTCTTCAAAAACTATAAAAACTCACCCATCCTGCTTTTATTCTAGGGCCTAGATACAATTCACCCTATAAAACCAGTATCCTAAGAGTTGAAGCAAAATTTAATTTTGCTCTACAGGAGTAAGATTTGATGACTGTTGATATTTATAAAACGCAAATGCAGGTATTTTGGATAAAGCTTGTTTACAGGAAATCGAATTTCACAAAATCATCATGCAAAGAGTACTTACCAGCACTTATGCCTTCCCTTCACCTAATGCTTGAATTCTAGGCTTCCACAAATTTTTCTATCTTTCCAATTAAAAACGCTGCAGCCTGATACATTCCATAAAATGGCCGTGATGTTTAAGCAACAAAAACATGTTAGAGACTGAGCTATCATTTTAGAAGAAAAAGAAAACAAACAATTGCTTCCTTTGTGGTGATGCCGGAAACAGTCAGGCTGGCATTTTGAATCATGGAGCCCCTCTGGAAGTTGCTATTGCTCTTGGAGCAGTTGCAGTAAAAATTCTGCCACATTCTTTCTTTCTGCATGGTGCCTCAGCAGTAACAGATCAGAACAGGCTAGCAAACAACTCCTTCCTAAATGGAAGCTCTAATTTCTTCTTCTGCAGTGAAATGAACCAAGTTTCTATGCAAAAGAATGAGTGACAGTATTCCCAGCCAATCAGCTTGGATTTTTCAGGAAAATCACCCCTTAATTCATTCAAA
Organism: Dasyprocta punctata; assembly: GCA_004363535.1. Classification (NCBI taxonomy): domain Eukaryota; kingdom Metazoa; phylum Chordata; class Mammalia; order Rodentia; family Dasyproctidae; genus Dasyprocta; species Dasyprocta punctata. The sequence continues at coordinate 46,212 of RJWM01004148.1, forward strand.
ATTAGGTCATATGACACTATTTGAAACACTATTGGCTTACAATGAAAGTAATGTTTGACTCTACTCAGGATAAGGCCACCCATCTATGCTTTCCTGGGCTGGAGACAACTTGACTATAAACGGTACTGTAAATTAAACACACACACACAGGGGGAAAAAGAATGTAGCCTTACCAGAGCTTCCCAACTGTTAAAGGGCCGGAGTTCTGTTATCTTCTGAGCCTTTTTCTGGGAGCACTGAGGAATCAGAGTGAGCTCACCAATTGAGGCACCCTGGAGGAAGTGGAGGATTTTACCTTTGTAGCCATCCTCCATCACTTCTTCCCCACTGCTGTAGTCTTCATCGAGGGAGCTGCCGGCATCAGAACCCGAGTCATACTCCGAGTCTTCAGTGACTTTTTTAGGGTTAAATACATTTTTTTTACGTTTCTTATTAAATCCATTTTGTGCCTTCATCGAAAATTTCTGTTTCAGTTTTGTTTTAGCTGCATTTTTAGGACAATTCTGATTCCTTGAAGAAGCCTCTTTTCCATTGGGAACTTCACTTTGTGACGCATATTGAATATCTATATATAAAAGACAAAAACAATAAAATTAGAAATAAAGATACAAGACTTCTATAAGAAAAAAATTAAGTTTCACATATGCCTTAAAATTCAGAAAAATTGTACCTTATTGTTAAGTTATGATATACCTTAAGAGAAATATTAAAACAGAATTTGAGGTCATGCACTAAGTTACAACAATTAGTTTCAAGAGCTGATGATAATTTACTTTTTAAAAACAAGTCAAATATAAATTTCTATTTTCTGACAAAGGTCCTGAGAATCCAAATGGCATCTACATATCCACGGCAGCCCCACTCCCTAAGTCAATAAAATGATGTGACAGAACCAGGAAGCTTACTAATAAAGTGCTGTTTCAACTACCCATGTTACAATCACTTTTTCCATCACTATCTCCACTATTCTCAGTTTATCATTATTAGCATTTACACCAGGATTACAAATATACTTGTGTAAAAATTATATTATCATTGAAAAGTATCACTATGCTTCTCTGAATAATCTACCATATTTCATCTAATTCTATAATGCCTGTGAAAGAAGGAATAGTATTAATTTACCAATAAAAAATATGCACCAATTAATCTATAATACAATTGGCCCTCTGTGCCCTCAGGTTCCAAATTCATGATTCAATCAACCATGAATCAAAAACACCAGGAAAAAAACTTTCCATCTGTACAGATCATACATGGACATTTTTCTTGTCATTGTTCCTAAATGACAGACTAAAACAACTATCTGCATAGTACTGACATTGTATTAGGTATTATTAAATAATCCAAAGATTACTAAATGGGAGGGATGTATGGGTAATAGCAGAACTACACCAATTTACATTAGGGACTCGAGCCATCAATCAGCAAATTTTGGTATCAGGAGAATCCTGAAGCAATCACCCATACAGATACTGAGGGATGACTACACTAATTTACAATTTTTCTCTGTTAATAAAGAGTTTTTAGAAATACCATCATACATTCTCGTGTACATAAAAAAAAAAAAGAAATAAATTGGGTAAGATAGTCCTCAAAACTTCTTTACATCTATAATCTGGATCTCGTGAATCACTTTTTGGCCTAAGAATTGATGCTATTAGTAGCTTTCTTTTTTTTTTCCCACACAGTATTGTTCTCTAGGCAAGAATATTGGTAATCCCAAGTAGTGTTCATTAAAAACACCTAAAGCCAGTGTGTCATTTTTTCCCCTTCCAGCACTTGGCTTTTAAAGGTAGCTTTGCAGTCACAAAGTGCTAAGGTTACTTTACTCTTGCTTAGGGACATTACTAAACATGTGTCGCTTAACTGCCCACTAGCTCTCTCCTTTACCATTCTCTAGAGTAAACAGTATTCTCCTGGGTTCAGACTTTTACTCCATGCTAACACAAGTTTCTGGTGCTAGTGTTTGACAAGTTTATGAAAATGCAGGCCATCTAACTGACTCAGTGATCATAAGATACTACCAAGCACAAGACATGCTAAGAACTGTTCAAATGTTAAAAATGTTGCTTTTTTACTCAAATATGTAGTCTGAAGAAGCCTGAACTACCATGAAAGTCTGGCAAAATAGAAAAAGATACTCATTGTTTTTTTACTTTACACTGCCATAAAGAATAGGTCAAGACATTTAGGAAGTGGTCATGTAAAATTTTTTATATCATTACTTCCAACATTTTGTGACCCCCTTCTCTAATGAGGAGCTGACATGCAGACTATGTTGGGAGTACGTTCTCCTGTGCATAGGGTCATTACCCTGGTCTCCCGCAAACACTCTCAGAGACTCCAAGGCTTCCGTGTATATCCACTCATGTTCTTTAAGTACTTCTCTTAGTTCCTGGAAAGAAGTCATTGAGGGTTCTGTTACACATTAACAATATGAAACATTCATACAACTCTTAAACTAAGCTAATCACCCGAGAACATAAAGAATTCATATCTTACTACTTCACATTTGTTTTAGGCTGCACTACAAAGGCATTCTGTGTAACTGCATCTTCCCAAATGTACTGTACACCATTGTTAAAGGGACGAAAGCTTGACAAAACTTTGTATTTCTAGTTCTGCCTGTGACGTTCTCTGGATAGTGGAGGATCAAAAAAATATCTGCTAAATTAAAAACGAAATGCCAAAGCCAGGTGTGGTGGTGCACATCTGTAATCCCAGCACTTGGGAGGCTGGTGCAAGATGACTTTGAGTTCAAGGCCAACCTGGGCTATACACTGAGTTTAAATTGAGCCTCAACTACATAGCAAGACCCTGTCTCAAAAACAAAAATAAAACAAAAAAGAAACAACAGGTAGCTAGACTTTTACATGTAGTTTCAGTGTATGTAAAGAACTGGTATATACAGAAACAAGACTCTGTGTTCCGCTCATCAGAACTCAGTGCGGATCACTCTCTGAGCACAAGATGGAAGAAATCAATGCAAGAGCAAATGTTCTCCAAACGGTACACACACACCTCAGCAGAGGAGCAGGGGAAAGACCCTTGAGCAGTGGCTTCCTTAGCACTCTGTAAAGATCCTGTAAGTATTCTTACTATCTGAGCAGCAGAATGAAGCTTATGGAATTTCAAGGCAAAAAAATACAACATTACACTTTAAAATTCTAAGTAATTTCAAGAATGAAAATTAAAAAAAAAAAAATCTAAGCGGTTACTTCAGTTTTGGGAAAGGGCCAAACCTAGCTTTCTAGGTGATTTACATTTCATAAATGAGTTTGCAATATTTATTAAAATGTTTGCTATGATTTGGGTTATAATGCTAATACTCTGATTAGAAAACAAAGTAAAAAAGTAAAGAATTCGAAAGCAGTATAAAATAGTTTATATAACACTGATAAAAAGAGAACTTTAATTGGAAAAATATAAAACTTGTCTCAAGCATTTACATGGTTAAACACTATTTTGTAAATGTTTATTTAATATGCACAAATTACTTTTCCATATCCTACTGCTCACCTGTTTATCAAAATTGGGAAATTCCTTTTGCAATTTCAATACAATACTTTCCTGCTTTTCCCAATTACTGCTAGATTCTGCAGACTCATTTGATTCCTCTCCCTAACGGAGAGGAAAAAAAAAAAAGAACCAATGTAAGTGATCATCAATAACAACGGTATTAAGGTCATTACATTCAATTTGCAAACTACACATTTGATGAGAACATAATGGTCCTTTTTATTCATGTGAACACTGACAGATGTATGTCTTAGAGGACAATACTGAGGACTTCAGTGCACTGGAAGACCTGAGTACATATCCATTAACATAAATTGTATCCATAGTATTGAAAAGGAGACAAATCTGCTAAAACTAGAAAATCCCTAAAATTAATGTAATTCACACATAATTACATTATCTCTAAAATATGACAAGTTTTAAAAGAGATGCAAATATTTTATCATGTTTACAATTTTATACCCACCTGTAAGTTTTAAATAGAGAAAAGCTTTCAAAAATCCTGAATCACAGAACGGCTTAAATACTGACTGTTCAATCATAATGTAAAAGTGAAATGACACAAGGGACTCGACTAGAGTTATATATGAAAACTAATGGTAGGGGCCAGGGATATAGCTAAGCAGCATAAGCACCTGTCTGGCAAGTGCCAGGTCTTGAGTTCAATTTCTAGTACAAAAAAAAAAAAAAAAAAAAAAAAACAAAACCTAATGTTAATCTAGAAATAACTGGGTTTACACAAATAAAGTTTCACTTTTCTTTCACTTCATTTCACTTGGGTTATATAGCTGAATCCCACATTTAAGCAAAAAGAAGAAACCTTTTGTATTCATGTGTAGGAAAAATCTTGCATTTTAGTCAATAAAAAGCTAAGAACTCTGCGAAGAATTGTATTATATGCTATACAAGCAAGATAGAGAAAACCAGTGCACTATTTTCTCTTTTACCTACTTTACTATCCAACAGTTGAACTGATACCTTTATTTCCTAACTAAGGTAGAGAGAATTAAATTGAGAGTGATACCTTCCTGCACACAGGAACAAGATAAAGTTCTGTAAGACAGAGCCAAATAAAATACAATGGAAGAGCTGGAAGTGTAGTTCAGCAGTACAGTGCTTGCCCAGCATGCACTATGCTCTGGGTTTGAACCCTAGTACCGAAGAAAAAAATGCCATGGAAGTTTGCAACAGGAAGAAAACTACATGTATTTTATATAGGAAGTGGTCTCTCTGGGCTGGAGTACAGCACCAGTGGATAGGCCACAAGACTAAAGAATTAAACCACAATTAGTAATGGATAACCAAAGATTAGTCTTCATTCAAAACCAGCAAAAGCAATGGGATTTTAACCGGGGGTACATAAATCAGTATTTGGGGAAAGTGTTTCAGAAATTCGTACTGCCAGCCTCACTTAACAGTGAGGACACTGAAATCCCAAGACTAAGCATTTTAGAGGTCACAGGTGAAGATAACTAGCTAGGGTGGAAAAATAACAGATGTCTGGCTCTAGATCAGTATTTCCCCACCACAGAGATTTCCTGAAACTTCAGTTGTTCAAAACAGCACATTCCTGTTTTTATTTTTTATTTTTATTTTTTTTGGTACTGGGAACTGAACTCACAACCTCACGTCTGCCAGGCAGGCACTTACACCAATGAGCTAAATCCCCAGCCCATATTCCTGTTTTTAACAAATATATCAAATACCCATCAATGGAAGGATAAAGAAAAACAACAGCATATACATAAAATGGATTATTGGCCCTAAAAGGAATGCAATGCTGACATATTATACTATCTGAACAGATCATGAAAACACTATGCTACATAAAAGAGGACACTGAGCCAGGCACAGTAGCATGCACCTGTAGTCCCAGTTTCTCAGGAGGCTGAAGCTGGATGATCACTTGAGCACAAGAGTTCGAGGGTCCACTGGTAGCATAACAAAACCCCGACTCAGCAGGGCGGGAGGGATAAAAGGTCATACACATGATTCTATTTCATGAATAATGCAAAACAGGTAAATCCACAGAGAAAGGTGGCAAACAGGTGGCTGTCAGGTGAAGAAAGGAATGAGGAGAAGCTACTTGATGAATACAGTACAACGGGGTGATGAAAACACTTTGGAACTAGGTAAAAGTGATCATGTACAGTATTATGACTAAATGTCACAGAACTAGACCCTCTAAAATAGTTAATTTTACACTTAGTGAATGTCACCCCCAAAAAAGGTAAGGAGTGGGGTGGAGCTCAGTGATAGTGTGTTTAGCATGCCCAAGGTCCTGGGTTGATACCCAGCACCAAAACATCAGTAACAAGTACCCCCAAAATAAGGTACTTAGAAACCAGTGAACAGTGGGACAGTAAATACTGTGTTTGATAGTATAAATGAGACATCTGGCATTCTGTAGTGTCCTTATCATTTGTTGCTTGCTTTCACATCCTACCCCCTGCCAACTGTCCCAATTTTCAGTGACTGAAAATACACAAGATGTTCAATAGTTACACTGGAGCTTTACAGAAGCCAAAAAACACATGCAGCCTGGACTCACATCTGTCTCAGTGGACCCAGGAGTTATGGCTGATTCAATCTTATGGTTTATTTTCCAGCTCCAAAATAGACAGTTGAGATACACATATTTGGCATGGCCAGAAAGCATACATTTGCTCCCTGGTCTATGGAGTATGGGCCACTATTCTAGGAAATATCAATCAAATTGCTCCTCACAATCAAAAGAGTAACAGCAAGACCACATTCTTTAAGTACCTAGAAAGGCTGATGTAAGAATCCTGGACCACACAAAAGCTGGAAAAGTCTTGAAGAATTATTTCAGAGTATTACAAACAGTTAAGTGATGACTGCACTGTAGCTGTTCTACTAGGTGTGGGACTTTTACTGAGAAAATCAATTTGGCTATGCAGTTATCAATCAGGCAAATGTTTTTCTCCTCATCGCAGTTACAAAGTACAAAAGAACAATCTGTTTTCATCTGGGCAGATTTAGATACACTCTTACTGCCTTCAGAATTACGGTAACTCTGCTATTTTTCATAATACAGCACACAAGGATTCTGTTTTGCAGCCTACAGAATATCACTTTGATCTACTACACTGAAGACATCACTGTGAACAGACCTGATAGTATTTTAGAGAGCATAAATAAGATATATGAATAGCAAAGAGTGGAAAATAACTGATTTCGAGTTCTGGGGCCAGTCATTTTCATTAATTGTATGGGAGTCTGATCAGAAGCATGCTGCAAACTCCACTTCCCTCAAAATGACTGCACTTAATATGCCTCTAAGAGGCACACAACCTGGTGTGATCTGTTCAAATGCTGGGGGCAAGGTATCAGGGAGAGTGCTGCCTGTACCTGCCTATAGAGTTGCAGGGCCCAGACTGAGAAAGCTGTGTATCAGAATCAGTCTGCAGCAAGAAAGATAATCTGAAGTTGTGATGGCGAACTCTTAGAGCTTTCAGTGATACAAATGGTCTGCTGTTGCACATGCCATAAGCTCACCACCACTGTCCTCAAGTCTCTGACAAACTCCATGAGAAATCACAGCAGACACTTGTCTTTGTGTCATCTCTGCCATACTGGCTTACCATATAATCAATAAATAATAAATAAATGATACTTCTGCTTTTAAGATGGGGTCTCTCTAAGCAACCCAAGCTATCTTCAACTCCTAGGCTCCAGTGATCCTGCTGCCTCTGCCTCCCAAGTACAGGAACTATAGCCACGTACCATCCAGTTAAATAAGTAATATTTCTGCACTTTAATCAGTTTCCTGGTTTTATAATAAAGCTGCCAAATTCATCTGGATGCCATACAAGACTATTCTAATTGCCTCTAGCACTATTAAGTCAGCGCAATTGTTTTAAAAATCTGCTAAGTTGATGTATTAAGGAGACCTGGCTTAGCCTTTCAGCTTTCATCATGGTCATCAGTATCTCCTGCATCCACACAGCCATTAGTAGCAAGCTTATGAGGACTTCTGTTGGCGTGACCATTAGCATGGGACCCTAGCTGTCCAAAACAGATACTTCTGTTTTTCTAGATCAGCACAGCTTGTTTGCAATTTTTAAAAATTTCCCTGAAGGATGAAATATTTCATAAAGAATCAGGTCAATGAGATCTTTATCTTTGCACTCCACATAATATAAGCATATCTGCACCCCCCATCCTGTACTGGGGATTGAGCCAAGACCTTCACAATGAGTTACATCCAGCCTTTTTTTTTTGAGATAGGACCTCATTAAATTGCCCAAGCTGGTCTCCAACTTGGTACTCTCCTGCCTCAAGCCTCCAAGAGTGCATGGATTACAGGCACACACCACAATGCCTGACTACAAGCACTTTTAAGGTATCACTCCAGGTTACAACAATGATAGCAATGGCCATTTTAATGTTAAATTTCTTCCAAAATTTCATAACTATTTTTGGATTCTCACCTTCAGTAACAGAAATTAACACATAAATGTTTATTTTATATATGCAAATTATAAATCATGCTATTACAACTTGTCAAGGGGTTGTTGCAACAGAAGTGGGTTTTGGAGGAAAAAAGGCAGCCATAAGTCCTACTTTTGTGGAGGGAGAGAGAGCTTCATGCACTGTGACAATTTTTAAAGATTTTGTTTTGGAGGTTCCTGTTGTTGCAATAATCTCAATTAACTTGGAAGAATTAAGTAAAAACACCAATGCAACATGGGTAGTGATCCATACATTTTTTCCTACAGAGAAGCCTGACCCAACGCTGACTAAAAATTCCTTTTACAAGGTTCACTTACAAGGGTTGCAATTTGGTGAGTGATAAACTATTACTGGCTGTAGCTTAAAGTCTCCATTGCCACTGCTGCTGAGTACGACAGTTATGTTATCTGCCAAAGCTTTAAATTGTGGAGCATGTCTTCTGTCTTTGAGGCATGAATTCATAACATACTTGTGCCATCAAAAGAATTTAACTCAGAGCACAGCTGTCTTCTCAGTTTACTTCTTATCACTGGTAGGAAATTCTTTTGCAGCTTTTTCATTTGCACTAATGGCTATGTCAGAAAGCTGAAGCTTAAGAAATTGTAGCATTGTTTGAAATAACTAAATCAACCACTAGTGTCATTAAAAGGAACCACTTTCTGCAAGACACAGTGATTTCCCTGTTCAGTTTTAGTGTATAAATAAAGATCTATGCGAGAAATGTACTTGTTTTTCACTCATTAGTCTTGAGTCCCAATGTTCAACCATCTCTCCTTTTATTTCTTTATGCTTTGTTATTCCTGACTTAACAGCACTAGAATCTGTTCCAGGCTTATACTTTTATTTTTATGACATTACTTGATGATCCACAATGAGACTTTTTTTTTTTTAATCTATTGCTTGGGATCTATCACATATTCTCATCCCTTACCATTTTCTTCTTTTGAGCTTCTTCTCATTACTTAAAACATTCCTTTTTGCACGTAATACATGACGTTTTCAAACCAGGAGGCCCAGACTGGCTTGGGGTATTGAATGAGTACTTTTCTCAAACAGAAAAGCTCACAAAGTAAATATGAAAACATGAACCTTATAAGATAATACATACAGTAAAATAAGGCAGCCTGTAGATGTTTGATGTGTGTGTGTGTTTTACGTAGTATATTCCTGTGTGACTTGGTTCAGCTGGTGGCAATTTTCTGTAAACACCCAGCATTTTTAATGGATAAAACTGCATACAGACATGCATGCAAATTGTGGCTTTCAACAAATTGTTCCCCAATATATTAATTTCACTGGGGAAAAAAAAATTCACATTTTAAAAACAGAACTGACTTCCAGTTAGATTCTAGAGCGGTAAGTAGGAGAGAAAACATCCTCTTTGAGAGTCACTGTCCAGATGCTGCATTATACCAATGTGAGGAAGACAAGAGGAAGGAAATGGGCCCCCTGGACTCAGGAAGAATCTGAAGTGCAAACCAAAGCCCACAGAGAGAGTAAAAAGAAAAATTCAACAAAGAAGAAGGCGGTAGCTGGTGGTGTCTACTCCCTGAGCCCGACTATGTGAGAGGAGCTGCTGGAACCTGGGGATGCATGGTGATAATGGCAGTGACAGCTGACAATGCCAGAGGCCTCTGCACAGAGACTCAGCAGTAGAGGGGAGCAGTGGACGTGGAGGACTGCACTGGCTGGCAGTGAGTGCAGAGGATTCAGTCCTCCTGCAGGAGAGAGTGACTAGCTGGGAGCCATTTTGGAATCAGGCTCAATAAGCCCACAACCAGAACTGCTGCTGGCTTCTTCTAGCAGCTCCCAGCCGGGCGCAGATCCATGTAAATTGCTTGGACTCCGGTGAGCCCAATGAGTTTGGTCTCGGGGCAGGTCGGCTAAGGTTATGTACTACTCTGCCATAAAGCAACTGCTGGGTTACTGGGATAGAGTGGCACGATTCAGGACTCTGTCTCCAAAGGCTGCCTACTAGTGAAACCAGAGAGAATCCTGGAAGTGGACGATTTGTTTTTCTTTTTGTTTTTCATTTCTTTTTTCTTTTCTGTTTCTCCTTCATTGTTTACATATGAGTGTGAAAGTGGTTCCTAACCTCTTTGTGGGTGTGGTTCTGATTTGTTCTTTCTTTTATCTCTTCCATTTCTCTTTTCCATCAGTCTTCTGCATCACCTTCCTCAAATTGGCATGATCCACCTTTGTCCTCCAACCTTACCTGTAATCTCTTTTTCTTCTTCCATTTCTCCATTTTCTCCTTAATCCATTTTAAATTTTAACCCCAAGGGCAAAATTGATGAATTATGGAATTATACATTATATATAATTATCTGGTTTGTCTTACATTTTGTTATACAATCACAAACCTAGTTCATACGGCTAAAAGTTGCAAATTAAGGGTTAACTCAGTTTGTTGATTTATAGGCTGTGTTTGATGCTTTTGGTACCACTACAGACAAAATTGACATAACTGTCCTAACAGCTGTTGGTTCTGATAATCCATGACTGAGATTAACCAAGGGTCACAGAAAATACTGTGGCATAGTGCCAAAGAACCAAAGACTAGGCCAAATGACCAACAATTTCTCATCTTCAACAAACTGAAGAGGTAAGATCCTCCAACAGACTCAAAACTGAAAAATTAGATACACCTAGAAGATACCTCAGAGAAGTAATCATCACCTAAGGGTCCTAAATACTACCAAAAAAGCAACCCACCATAGGCAACCTACAAGCACCACCCCAGGAATTAACTAAAAAAAAAAAAAAAAAAAAAAAAAGAAATGAGAAGACACTTAAGTAAGATGCAACGACAGATATCCAGTTCACCAAAAGCAAACTCAGGGGGCAATGAGGTAGACAATCTGAAAGCCCCTGTTTTGGTTTATGTTCCTGTGGCCCTGCCAACTCTCATTTAATCATGGATGAGGCTGAATCTAGCATTCGTGATTGGTTTGTTGTCTGGCACTAGGATTGGTGGTGTGAGTGCAGCACCCACCCAGGGGTAGAGCCGACATACAGTGCAAGCACAAAAGGTGTGTCTTCTCTCTTTTGCCAGTTTGCACTTTTGCAGCAGCCATGAATGGTGGCCCTGCCACGCCATGCTGGCTTGCGGTCAACTGAGTGTGGACTGAAACCCCCAAGGACTACAAGAAATAAACCTTTTCTTCCCTAATTTTGGGCATCAGGTATTTTGTCTCAGCAACAAGAGAAAAGTAACTAAGACAGCCCCCCACCAGGTCTCTATGAAGCACAAACAGCAAAGCAGTTGAATGAGGCTCTGGAAAAAATGAAATCAGAAATAATCTCCCAAATAACTACAGAGATTACCAAAATACACACTATATTCAGTGACATTACAACAGACACAGACCAAAAAATAGATAAGCTTAAGCAAATTACGGAAGATCAGCATAGGAAAAAAACTGCAATCCATCAAGCAGATTCAAGCTGATATCCAGGAGAATAAATACTCCATTGAAAGTATTCAAAGTAGATTAGGCCAATGTGAGGACAGGATCTCAGATATTGAAGACAGGCTTACAGTTAGCGACCAAGAAAAGACATTTCTCAAAACTAGCAAGGTATCATGAGAAATCAATCCAGCAGCTGCTAGATGACACAAAAAAGAATAACAAGATTAACTGGAGTCAATGAACCATGAGGGGATAACACAGACGACATTAAAAAAAAGTTCACAGACATCATGACAGAAAACATTCCTGGTAGAGAAAAAAAATTTGACATACCGAGAAATGAGGCATATAGAACTCCAATTAGCAATGATCAAAAAAAATCTACAGCCAGGGATATCATAGTCAAGATTCCAGAAATTCAACATAAGAATACAATCTTAAAAGCTGTTAGAGAAAAGAAACAAATCACCTACAAAGGAAAGCCCATCAGAATCACAGCTGACTTAGCACAAACTCTCAAGTCAAGGAGAGTTTGGATAAAAGTACTCCAAGTTCTAAAGGAAAAAAACTTTCAACCCAGATTGATGTAACCTGCAAAAGTATCTTTCAAAATTGATGGAGAAATAAGATACTTCCATTGCAAAGAACATCTGAGGAAATTTATGACCATGAAACCAGCACTCCAAAATGTTTTGAAGCACATTCTAGAAAGAGGTAATAAGGACCACAGTTCCATGAACCCCAATGAAAAGAGTCCACCAGGAAAGGCAAACAATTAAAAGGGAAGGAAAAAAAGGGGGCAGGGGGAGCCAACAACAGGAAAATAACATAAGGATAAGTTAATACATATCAGTTATAACTATCAATGTTAATGTCTCAATTCAGCAATTAAGAGACACAAACTGAGAGAATGAATCAAGAAGCAAGATCCAACAATATGCTGCATACAAAAAACACATTTAATTCAAAAAGAAATTCATAAACCGAAAGTCAAAGGATGGTAAATGATACTCCACATGAAAGGAACCCAGAAAAAAGCAGGAGTAGCAATTAGATTTACAGACAAAGTGAAATTCAAGCCAAGAGTGAGTGACACAAAGAAGGTCACTACATCTTTGTAAAGGGAACAACCCAAGAACAGGTATCATAAGTACATATGCAACAAATAACAGTGCACACAACTATATGAAACAATTACTAACGGACATGAAAAATCAAATATGGCCTAATACAATTGTATTGAGACCTCAATACCCCACTGTGAGAAAAAGACAGATCAACTAGACAAAAAATCAATAATGAAATAGAACTAAATCAAAGTTTTCAACAAATGAACTTAGTAAATGTCTATAATGTGTTCCATCCCACAATATCAGAAAACACATTCTTCTCAGCTGCACATGGGACATTCTCCATAACAGACCATACACTGACTCATAGAACAGGATTAAGTAAATGCAAAGGAACTGAAATTATCCCACACATGCAATCAGACCATACTGCAATGAAACTGGAAATCCATGCCAATGGAAACCACAAGAACTTCATCATAAATACATGGATATTAAATAGAACCCAATGGGTCACAGACGAAATTAGACAGTTTTTCCAGTTCAATGATAACAACAATACAACATACCTGAACTTGTGGGACACAATGCAAGAAGTCTTAAGAGAGAAATTTATAGCAGTAAATAACCATATCAGGAAAACAAGGAAAAGTTTGAGAGGCAGGGGACAAGATGGCGAAACAGTAAACACCAGGACAAGCAGCCTCCCTAAAAGATACCATCCAAATGCTGGAATATAACAACATGGAAAAGACAAAGAAGAGGGAGGTGGGTCCTCTGGACCCAGGAAGAATCTAGAACGAGAATTGAGGCCCACAGAAAGAGTAAAAAGAAGTAACCAAACAAAGGCAGAGGATGGTGGCACCTCTGACTGGAGCCAAACCCACTTTGCGGCAGGGAGCTGCTGCAACCTGGGGACACGCGATTAAAGTGCTGGGAACGCGCAATTAAAGTGCTGCGGCCACGGCAGCAGCGACAGCAGAGGTAGCAATCGTGGAGTGGACTAAACACACCAGTGAGCGAGTGCAGCAAATCCCAACACACCCCCCGCCCCTGCTGTGAGGGAGAGCGAGGGACTGGCAACCATCTTGGGACTGGAATCGCACTTAATTGGGCACGGTCCTGCAGAAATTGCTCCACTCGAGCCCCAGAGGGTCCCAGCGAGTGACCAGCTAGGTCTGGAAACCAAGGCTCCATGCATGCCCTAGGGGTGATAGGGGAAGTTTCACGGACAAGCAGCCCAGGTTCCCAGGCAGAGGCCCTGCTCCCGCACACTGTGCCAGACATTGGTGGAGCTGAGATGGGCTGGGGAAAGGCAGTGGACAGCACACCGGTGGTAACCATTAGACATCCATAACCAGCACCAACTCACTCCAAATCACAAGACCCCAGGAACAACCCAGGAAAATGCCAAGACGAAGAGGTAGGGGGCAGTCTCTGGCCTCCAATTCAAGCAGAACAAATCCAGGAGAAGCAAATGCAGAAGAAGTCGGGAGTCCCACAACTAAAGTCTCTGAGGTGATGACAACTGAAGTAAAGAAACAACTAAATGAAGCTATAAAAGAAATTAGAGCAGAACTATTAACCCAACTAAAAGAAGAAATGAAAAACATAATAAAAGAACTGCTAGGCATCTCTAAAGGAGACATAGATGAAAAAATGGAGCATAGAGAAACGAGGGAAACCTGGAATGAACAATACAAAAAAGATTTAGAATGCATGAAATAGATTCAAAGAGACTACCAAGAAATCAAAAACTCCAATGAAAGTTGGCAGAACCACCTGAAGAAAACTAAGGACAGACTTTCAAACCTGGAAGACAGGTTTGAATCCTGGGATCGAGAAAGGAAAGCTCTCTTAAAAATAACAAGAAACCAGGAAGTAACAATACAATGGCTGCAAGACAACCCAAGGAAACATAACTTACGAATAAAAGGTGTGAGTGAAAAAGCAGGGGTCAATACAAATCAAATTAAAAGCCTATTTACAGAAATAATTTCAGAAAACTTTCCAAGCATGGGAACAGGAAGTGACTTTCAGATAAGTGAAGCATATAGAACTCCAGCTAAACATGACCAAAATATACCTACACCAAGACATATAATAATCAAGATCCCAGAAATTCAACACAAAAACAAAATATTAAAAGCTATTAGAGAAAAAAACAGATCACCTACAAAGGAAAAGCCATCAGAATCACAATAGACTTCTCAACACAAGCCATCAGGTCAAGAAGAGCTTGGCATGAAGTATTTCAAGTCCCCAAAGAAAACAACTTCCAAACCAGATTGATGTACCCTGTAAAATTATCCTTCAAAATCAACAGAGAAACAAGATACTTCCATGACAAAGAACTAAAGGAATTTATGACAACCAAGCCAACCCTACAAAGAATACTGAAGGACATTCTAGAGAGAGATAAAAAAGTCCACAGCTCCAGAAACAGTGGCAGAGGGATATCACCGAGTTGGGCAGACAAATGAATAATCCATCATCGGGATTTGAGTACAGTATTGTTTTCAATGAGCTGTTTAGTTTAATCTTATTCTGCCTCAACCTGCTTAAATTTATTATATATGATGACAAAGACAACTAAAGATTGTTATTTTAAAGATAACAAAATATATTAGGGTAGCCTTTATTGATATTTGATCACCTTGTTTTGAAACCTGGTATTGCTTTCACTGTTCTGTTTTGAGGGATTTTAACCTATTTTGGTTTGATTGTATTATAACAGACGATACAGGCAACTGCCTAAAAGATAATGAGGTATTATAGAAATCAAAGTTGCATTACTATGTATTGCTTCCATTGTTTTATTTGTTATTGGCTTTATTCAGTACTATTTTGTTCGATTATATTAGGCCGATGGTAAGGGCAATTATTTTGAAGACAATAAAAAGTATTATAAGGGGATAGGAGGAAGGAAGGAAGGGAAAAGGAAAAAGACATAGATTTATATGAGGGTATACATAAGATGGTTAAAAAGACTATACTACTAGATGCATTAACTGGTGAGAGAGAACAGTTGATACTCATGTGATTAGATCAATTTTACATGTCTAAATCTGTCAACCTGAGCAACCCCCTTGAAGGTATCGATACAGAATGTTACAACCACTGTCAAATTCCAATCATCTCAGTTTGTAAACGTATAATGTTACAGTATCAGATATGTTGTTGTTTGTTGGTCCCTTTAGCTTTTTGTTTCTCTTTTCTGTGACCATTCTTTTATTCTTTATTGGTTTTATTCTGAAGTATTTTGTTTGATTATATTAGGGCCTGATGATATGGGCAGTTATTTTAATGACAATAGGTACTCTAAGGGGAAAGGAGGAAGGAAGGGAAAAGAAAAAAGACATAAATTTATAAATAGGTATACATAGGACAGTTAAAATGACTACATTACTAAATACATTAGCTATTGAAAAAGAATAGTTAATACTTATTATTAGATCAATTTTACATGTCTGTGTCTGTTGATCTGAACAAACCCTTTGAAGGTAATGATATGCAATATTGCAACTACTGCCAAATTTCAACCATCTCATTGTGTAAACCTATAATGTTATCGTATCGGATTTGTTGTTGTTGTTTGTCTTTTTTGCTTTTTGTTTCTCTCTTCTGTGTCCATTTTCTCTTAAATTAAAAAAAAAAAAACAAGGAAAACACAGCAAGCACATATAAACAACTTAATGTTGAACCTCAAACTTCTAGAAAAAGAGCAGGCTAAACCAAAGCTCGTACAAGGGAGGAAATTATAAAGATCAAAGCAGAATTTAACATGGGGGAGACTAAAAAAAATACAAAGAATCAATGAATTGAAGAGTTGGTTCTTTGAAAGATTAAATAAAATTGACAAACCCTTAGCCAACCTTATCGAAAAAAGGAAAGAAAAGACTCAAATCCACACAATTAGGAATGAAAAGGGTAAAATCACAACAGACACTGCAGAAATCCAGAAAATCATCTATATCTACTTTGAAAACCTGCACTCTAGTAAGATGGAAAATACAGAAGAAATGGACAGATTCCTAGATACATATGAATTACCAAAGCTGAATCAAGAAG
This sequence comes from Dasyprocta punctata, assembly GCA_004363535.1. Classification (NCBI taxonomy): domain Eukaryota; kingdom Metazoa; phylum Chordata; class Mammalia; order Rodentia; family Dasyproctidae; genus Dasyprocta; species Dasyprocta punctata. The sequence goes on from RJWM01004148.1 coordinate 62,764, forward strand.
ATATAAAAATCCTAAATAAACCATGTCTTAGTTATTTTTTACTTGTTGCTGAGACAAAATACCTGATGTCAAAAATTAGGGAAGGAAATGTTTATTGCTTACAGTTCTTAGGAATTTCCGTCCATACTTACCTGGCTCCAAGGCAGCATGGCATGGTGGGGCATCCACTCACAGCAGCCGTGAAACAGCAAGGCAAACCGGCCAGAGAGAGGGCGGGAGAGAGAGAGCCTTCCTTTTGCCCTTATACAGTATGTCAGCTCCACCCCTGGGCGGGTGCAACACCCATATCACTAATCCCAGCACTAGACAACAAACCAATCACAAATGCCTGACTCAGTCCCGTCCAAATTAGATGAGGCCTTGGGGGGATCAAACCAATACAAAACAGTATCAAAAAATGAGATCAAAGATGTAATTAAAAACCTATCAATAAAGAAAAGTCCAGGCCTTGAAGGATTCACTGTTGAATTCTACAATACATTTAGAGAAGACCTAACACCACGACTTCTCAAATTCTTTAATGAAATTGAAAGGGAGGCTATACTTCCAAATTTATTCCTGGAAGCAAGCATTACCCTGTTACAAAAACCAGAAAAGGATTTAACTAAAAAAGAGAATTACAGGCCAATTTCTCTAATGAATATTGATGCAAAAATCTTCAATAAGGTACTGGCAAACAGACTGCAGCAAATCATCAAGAAGACTGTACAAGTCAGACTCATCCCACGGATGCAGGGATGGTTCAACACATGTAAATCCATAAATGTAATACACTGTATTAACAGAGTCAAGAACAAAAATCATATGATCATCTCAAAAGATGCAGGAAAAGCTTTTGACAAAGTCCAGCACACATTCATGATAAAAACCTTACAGAAAATTGGAATAGATGGTCTTTATCTCAATCTGATAAAAGTCATTTATGAAAAATCAACAGCCAACATCTTACTAAATAGATAAAAACAGAAAGCTTTCTCTCTCAAATCAGGTACACGACAAACATGTCCACTGTCTTTACTCTTATGCAACATAGTCCTGGAAACTTTAGCTGGAACAATTAGACAAGAGAAAGAAATAAAAGGAATAAAGACAGGAAAGGCAGAAGTTAAACTATCATTATTTGCAGAAGACAAGATACTCTACTTAGAAGACTCCACCAAAAGACTTCTAGATTTAATAAGCAAATTCAGTAACATAGCTGGTTACAAAGTCACCACTCAAAAATCAATAAGCTTCCTGTACACGCATAACAATCTCACTGAGAGAGAAATCAGGGAAATAATACCTTTTATGATAGCATACAAAAAAATGAAATACCTAGGAATCAATCTAACAGAGGATGTAAAAGACCTCTACACTGAAAACTACAGTAATCTGAAAAAAGAGATTGAAGAAGATACTAGAAAATGGAGAAATAGCCTGTGCTGTTGGGTACCAAAAACCAATATACTGAAAATGGCCATACATCCAAAACTGTTATACAGAGTCAATGCAATCCCAATCAAAACTTCAAAAGCATATCTCACAGAATTAGAGAAAACATTCCTAAAATTCATCTGGAACCAGAAGAGACCTAGAATAGCCAAGGCAACACTGGGCAACAAAGACAAGACAGGGGCATCACAAACCCTGACTTGAAATTATACTGTGAAGCTACTGTGATAAAAACAGTGTGGTACTAGAAAAACAAAACAAAACACCCAAAAAAAACCAGACCTGAAGATCAATGGAACATATTAGAAGATGCAGAAACAACTGTAGACACACTAAGCCACTTTATCTTTGACAAAGGTGCCTAACACAGTCACAGGAAGAAAGACAGCCTCTTTGATAAATGGTGCTCGGAAAACTGGCTGTACACATGCTGAAGATTAAAATCGGATCCATATCTTTCACCATGTACTAAGCTAAACTCAAAATGAATCAATGATCTTAATAGGGAAACAGAAACATTGAATCTGCTGGAAGATAGAGTAAACAGAAACATTAAATCTGCTTGGAGACATTAGTGTAGGCAAAGACTTTATGAACAAAACCCAGATTGCACAGGAACTATCACAAGAATCAACAAATGGGAGATCACCCTATTGAAAAGCTTGTGCACAGCAAGAAAAACCACCGACAGAGTGAAGAGACTACCCACAACGTGGAGGAAAATGTTTGCCAGCTGTTCCTCAGACAAAGGAGAACATGTAAAGAACTCAAAATCAGTCCTCCCAGATTTAAAGACCCAATCCAAAAATGGGCATCTGAGAGGAATACACACTTCTCAGATGAGGAAATACAAATAGCAAATATATATGTGAAAAAATGTTCAGTATCGTTGGTCATTTGAGAGATACAAATTAAAACAACACTGAGATTCCAGCTCACCCCAGAAAGAACGGTACTATCAAGAAAGTAAGCAAAAGGGCTGCGGATTTAGCCCAGCGGCACAAGAGTCTGCCTTACAAGCGCAAGGTCGTGAGTTTGATCCCTGGTACCCCCCCCACCCCACAAAAGCAAGCAAAAACAAATGTTGGAAGGGCTGTGGGGAAACAGGAACCCTTCTCCACTGCTGTTGGGAATGCAGACTGGTGCAACCACTGTGGAACTCAGTGCGGAGATTCCTCAAAAAACTAGGATTCGAGGCCTGCCGTTCAACCCAGTTATTCCCTTTCTGGGTATCTTCCCAAAAGAATTTAAAACATACCACAGTGATATATGTGCACCCATGTTTATAGCAGCACAGTTTGTAATAGCCAGATCTTGGAAACAACCTAAATACCCATTAACCGAGGAATGGATTAAAAAAAAATGTGGTATTTTTATGCAATGGTGTACTACTCAGCCATAAAGAAGGATAAACTAGAGACTTTTATAGGCAAATGGATGCATCTTGAGAACACCTTCATTAGTGAGACAAGATACACACATGCAAATATCACATTGTTTCATTAGTGTGAGAAGCTGATAGAAAAAACATGAATATGTATATATGTATACAAAAACAACAGTTAAGATAGTCATACTACTGATTTCTCTGAGTTTGCTGAAGACAAAGATTTGGGCTGGTATTGTTCCAACAATTGAATGCAGATGTCTTGTGCTCTGGGTGAATGATTTGGGGATGACAATGCACAACGTATGAACCACTGTTGACCCAATTGACATGTTCTGAAATTTTGTTGCAATTTTTTTTCTTTCTTTTTATCCTTGAATAAAATGGATTTGAAAAACAAAAATAAAAAATAAAAAATAAAAACAACAGAACCAACTGACATTTTTTTGAGACACGTTTTGAATTGATAGGAGGTTCTGATAGCAGCAGAATAGTTGACAATAGGACATAAAGCAATTATGAGGCATAAACTATTACATGACCTGCATACCTGATCTGATCCAAGAAACCAAAAAGTGAACATTACGGCAAAATTCATCAAACATAGAAGGTTATTAAGTCAGGTGCATCACACACCCACACACAACACACAGAGGGTATCTGTGGATGCACTGAAGCAAGTTCCACATTCATAAATCACCTGCACAGAGTTAACAAGGATTTGCACAATTGTTAAGTCAGCCCAAAGTGAAGATTGGTATACTACAGTCCCATTGAAGGGAATTTCAAAACAAAAGAAAGATTGATTAATTTACATGGATTTTCAGGTCCAATACCCACAAACTCAACATACTTTAATTGTGATACTGCAATCCAATGTAACTTACATGATCCAATCTTGTCTTTTTAAAAGATTGATCATCATTAAATTCATCCTCTTCATATGGCTCTGAAGAAGAAGATAATTTTCTTTTCCTGGGTCCACCACCTTTTAAAACAGAGAAGCATACTCAAATTTCACACAGAAATAACAAAAATTAATTTGCTTCAGAACAAAGGTAAAAATGCATCACACTGACTACACAGTTCTCTTTCAGGTCTAATGTTCTTTCTTCTACATATAATTAGACTAAAAGAAAAGTGAACATGCTCTGTATTCTTCCCAAACCAGAAAGTGATGCAATGCACTGTTGTAAACCATCACATTATTAATGCTAGAAATACTTTCTCCAAATGATAATTAATTATACTCTGTACACCATTTATCTATTAAACGCTTATGTTCAGAGACCAAATACTTAGGAAATACAGTTTTGCTAATGTGAAAGCAGGTTTTAGCATTAACCTTACTGGAATTCGAATTGTACAGTTATACAATATTCAAAGCAAGCACATACATTGTAGTGTTTGAGTTATAAGCTTAAAGTGGTCATTACAAAATAAAACTGAATAGCATAAACCTTTAAGGTACAGTAATCACATTAGTATGAATACTTGTTTCCTCCTACTTCATTCCATAATGCAAATGTGCATTGTGTATACACAAACTAACTTCCAGCACCCACCTTACAAGTGGGAAAACACATCCATACATGTGTTAGAGTTAAGCATTTATATTTTAAGTCTGGAAAAAAAATCTTTAAACTAGATAATTTATGCCATATCACTTAGACATGTTTAATTCTTTCCTCAAAAGATGACACAACTAAAAACACAACACCAATAAATTCGTATTTTTACTTTCTAAACAGGGCATACATTTTTGTAAACAAAGGAGATAGTATGTAAAAACTTCCTCACAGCTTAACATACAGGGTAATACTGTCTATAGAAGATTTTAATTTGTGGTAAAACTCAGGTTCAATATTATGACTTGTAAATCTAAGTTTGTTATTTTAAAAAGGACTTTTGCTGCAAATATCCTAAAACACAACAGTCTCCTATGGCAACACAGTAAAGACCATCTTATCTTCCAGTTAGAAAAGGCATCATTCTATATGGCACCTACAAGCATACTCTACTAAGAACTTTGCAAGTATCCTATCCAGTTCAAGTATGCTTAAAAAACACAGCAAGAAAGTATGCTTAAAAAACAAGAAAATCCCACTTTCTTGTTTTCTTGTACTTTGTCAACATTTAAAAAAATTCAAATAAATGAATATGCAGTATAGGGGTAAGAAGGAAAAAATTTCAGCTCAAATCAAGGTTTAAATTTAGTATGGATTATAAACTCTCTGAGGAGGGGGTTCTGTTCCTTGTCTCCTTATACACCCTCAGGGCCTCCAACAGCATGTGCTATGTACTAGCTGGGGCCTAAGAAATATTTGCTAAATTGATGAAATCAAATGATAGAAAGTGCTCAAGAGCAAAAAGACCAGACACTGGTATGAAATAATTGTTCTGCAGCCTGTTTTCAATGGGAGGATTAATGTGACATTTCCCAAGCCATTAAGCAACTCAGCAAATGTTAACTGAGCCTATCATTTTTAGGCACTTCTAAAATACTTTAAGTACTAGAGATATGCTAATGAAAACAAGTCAACTCTTTTCTGTACCATTTTCTTTGATCAGATGGTCCCTAAGAACTCAGGGCGTACCAGGCCCCACAGTGAGGAAGTTACATTAACTTTATTAGTTGTTCTTCACAACAACCCATGAGTTTAGCACAGGATACTATTTTACTGCTGATGAAGAACACAGAAGAGTTAGGCAACACTGCCCAAGGTCACACAGCTATTAAAGTGGAAAACAAAAATATACTGATATTCTGTGTAGGTGGTGCCCACACAATACTGCTCCCTGGTTTCAACCGCAGAAAATAAACGGTTTTAAATATTTCATGTGCATAGAAGATTATCATATTTAGGATCCATTCCAATCAATATGCTGAGTGGGGAGAAAATGAGGCAAGATAAATGGTGAAGAAAGATGATGGACCTACAGGAACTTATTATCTCCTATTTTTATATATATCCTAAAAAAAATTTTAACTGTATATAGTGGTGCACACCTGTAGGAGGATTACAGGTTCAATCCCAGCCTGTGCGACTATGCAACTTGGCAAGACCATCTCAAAACAATAAAAATTTATAAAGGGCTGGTGATGTAGCTCAGTAGGGCCCTGGGTTCAATGCTTCTTACTCCAAAAGTAGAAAAATCCACTTAGGGAAAGGGGCAGGCACCATACACAGTTAATGAAAGCACAAACTGGTGCAACCTTGAACGAAACACAGAAGTACATATAAGAAGTAAACATGTGCATACACTGAGGAACCTAGCTTAAAATTTAGCCTACAGAAATAAAGATTTGTGTAAAAAGAAAGTTAATAATGGAAACAAATGGGAAGAAGAAAACAAATGGTAAGAATAAACTAACCCCATGAGTAGTCACAGGGAATTGCCATGAAGTCATTTAAAATAATCAGATACCTAACTGCACCAACAAGATACCCAAAGTAAGTTATATGTTTTATATTCTAGTATATATGAGCACTGTACGGTGTGCATGAACACAGGAAAAAGTCGATGGAGTACAGGATTATTTTCATTACTTACTTTAAATGTTTTTCAGTAGTAGGATTACAGGTGATTTTTACTTTTTTTTGATATGTGTAAATTAATAAAAAATCAAAATTTGCTTAAAAAAATTGAAGATATTTTCTATATTGCAAGCTCCTTCAAACGCATTTATTTTTTTTATCAGAAGCCTGAAACATAGCATAAGTATTTACTCAATGAAGGAATGCTGATTACCAGCAAGGACTTTCCACAAGACATTAGTTCCTACTGACCCAGGTTTGTAGACCTGTAAATAAAACCACAGTGCAATTAGAGAGGATATTTAGAAGAGGAAGAAAATATACCTTCCAAAACTTCACTGTTATGGAATTTGATCTGTAGAAAACAAACAAAATTACCATGGAGAAGCTGGTCCCTCTTTCTTGGGAGAGGAAAAAAAAAATCAATCTACTAGTTTGGTTCCCAAGTAGCTGTATGACCTCAGTGAAGTTACTTAACCTTCTAAAGCTTCAGTTTCTTCATCTAAAAAAAAAACTAAAGCTATTAATACTTCACAGGTTCTTGTAAGAATTCACAAAAGTGCTTGGTAAACGGCAGAGCTCTGTTAATAAGATATTATTATGATGCAACTAGTAAACCAAATGACTTAAAATGCAGCCAAGCGTACCTGCATCACCGAACATCAGCAAGGCAGCAGCAATGGCTCCATCCATAGTGGTTGTTGATTCAATCAACTAACAGAAAAAGAAATGACAAATGTTTAAAAAATAACATTGAAAGAATTATTTCACAAAGGTATTAAAATATTTAAGACAAATACATTAAATTTTATACAGGGTGGAGTATATGTGTGTTATTGTGTAACTTTAGGAAGTCCTATGATAAATTTTCACAAAATCTGGTTTATTTGAAAAGTCTAGACTTATTCAAGTGTACCCTAAAGTGCATACAATTTACTCATCACTATAAAGTGTACATTTACTATATTCCAGGCTTTTGCTATTTTAATTATAAGGCTTTTTATTGAAACCTTGAAGACTTGCCATTTCTGTGTTTCAGTCATTGTGTGTGTAGAGGTGGAGAGAGACAGGAAAAAAAAAAGGGAGATGGAAGAAAAATGGAGAGACGGTAAGAGGGGGGAAGAATGATGGTCACTTATACTCCTTTTTTATTTTTAAGAGTAAAAAGGCAGAATTCTTGTCTTTGAAAAATCAGTTCATAAAATGAATGAAAGAAGGCTGGGGATTTAGCTCAGCAGCATAAGTGCCTGCTTGGCAAGTGTGAGGTTGTGAGTTTGATCCCCAGTACCAAAAAATACCAAAATATGAATGAAAGAAACGACTCCCGATTTTTACTTTATTTCTAAACGGCCAGAAGCTCCACAAGAATGTAATGCATATAATATTTACCTAATAGTTTCAACATACGGTTTTCATATCGTTCGTAACATTCCACATTTCAGAAGAAACTAAACACCCTACATTTTTCCTGTTAGCTTCTTGTATTTTCAATAAGTTACTTATGGTGGGCCGGGGGGCTGGGGGGAGACGATGCTAGGGATTAATACAGGGAACTGTGTAAGACAGGCAAATATTCTACAGCTGAGCTATATCTGTAGCCCTTACTTTTAATATGCTGTTTTTATATTAAATCAGTTGTAAGTCAAATCTAAGAATACTTTCTTCAATATTACTTTTTCCTAATTTTGGAACTTCTGACATTCTCTAAGCCCCTCTTCACTTTCAAAATAGTCAAAAGCATATTCGTACCAAGCCAAGGGCTACATTTATATTTCATCACTTCTTGAATTCTTTGACAAGTGTCTAAAAATTTGTACAGTATTGATAAACGTTACCTTTCTTTTGAACTGAGGTTATCACTTGAAATACAAATTACTTGAAGAGTGCTCCCCCTTATAGTGAATGTTAAATTTCTACAATGTCAGATACTGATTAAAAGGCAGAAATGATCAACTACAGGGGGCTTACATTAGTGTTTCCAGTGGGAGGAAGCCCACTGTAGAAGCACTCAAACACAAGAAAACCTTGCAACCTACATCAGCTTGAAAGATTAAGATGATTTTATTACTTACAAGTGAATAACCTTCCCTATTAATAAACCATGACTCTCATGAAATAAATTTCAGAACTTTAACTTTACTACATAAAATAATGACCTTCAAACATGTATCTTTAGAAAAATGGCTAGCCACCAAGCTAGAACAAGGACTAAAGAGAGATTTTTATCATCACCACAGTTACAAGTAATTATTATAAAAGGTACAACCTTAAGTAAATCCGCATCACTTCTCTGTGGAAAAAGTTCCTTCAAGGTCTGAAGTTTAGCATCTTTAAGATCTTCCAAAGCAGAAAGGTCTTCCAGTTCTGAAATACCATCGTTTCTTCGTGACATGGTAGGAAGGCCCTGGGACTCTTCATCTTCAGATGGTTCAGAACTAAAAAACATTTTACATATATTGCTAACTTTTTTATTGTACTAATTTTATGTATTCATGATACAGAACATCGGCATCTTTTCTACATTAAATGAGATCTGTATTTGTCAAAATAAAAGACCTTTTTTTCACTTCAATATAGTTATGTATATAAAATCCCCATTATCAAAGTTAGCCTACTTTGAAGAAAATCTCAAATTATCTGGGCTGGGATGGAAAAAATGAAAAAAGGGAACTACCTGGAATTATCTTTAGCCAATGTTAAATAATGTTGTCTTTCTGCTCCTGAGAAATTAGGAACACTCAGCCAGGCATAGAGGCATATGCTTATAACCCTAGAACTGTGGGAGGCTGAGACAGGAGGATTCCCCAGCCCGGGCAACCTGGCAACTTAATGAGACTGTTTCAAAGTTAAAAATACAAAAACATGTGGGAATGTGGGTGGGTTCATCCCCCAGTACCAGAAAGGGATGGATGAAGGGAGAGAGGAAGAAAGGATGATTTCCATGGTTTATGTAGATATCAGGAGATAAGGGTTAACATCAGAATGGTCCCATTTAATTAAAGTAGGTCTGCCAGGAACAAAACACTGCTTCAGGAGACAGGTAGCATTTATTTCAAAAGGTTTCTTCTCCAACAACTAATTTAAATTCTATTCTATTTCACATTATATGTTTCACAATTTAGAGTCAAATTTTACTCATTTATCCCTCTCCCTCAAAAATCTGTTTGAGGGCCTGGGATTTAGTTCAGCGGTATAAGCACCTGCCTGGCAAGTGCAAGGTTGTGAGTTTGATCCCCGGTACCAAAAAAAAAAAAAAACCAGTTTGAAATTTTGGTTTCCTAACATGACAGGCATTCTGGACTTCAGAACTAGAGTAACAATTGGGTAGAAATGTAACACCAGAGAAAGACAGCAAGGTGGGAATATACCTCAGCATATTCCTAATATTAGCCAATGGAGACTTAGTTATGTAATGGGGCAGCTCTCTTAAGACTGTAATTCTGTAACTTCTTGATGGCTATTCATATTAGTTCTGATGTCACCTCTTAGGGGGACCAATGATGTATAAGAATCAGCTAAGAACACTGAAAAGCAAATTTCCAAGGATTAGGGATTGATTGATTGATTGACTGATTGATTGATTTTGACTAAGAGTCTTAGCTGTAGCTCAGGATAGCTCCAAACCTAACATGTAACCCAGGCTGGCCTCGAGCTAATGGTAATTCAGTGGTCCTCCTGCTTCAGCCAGCTAAGTGCTAGGATTCCAGGTGTGGCACTGGAGTATGTATTTTAAAAAACTGCAAAGCTGACTGAACTTTGTTCTGAGAAACTGCTCCAGACACTTACATAAATCTCTTTCTTTATCACTATTTTTGTTCTTCAAGTGGTGGAAGACATTACTTATGCTTCCTATACACTATTATAACCAGACTTCTCATTCTTAATGCACAACTTCAAATTCTCATTCTACCTCATTATTGTCCCTGCTATCTGCTTTCCTATCTCATAATGAAGGTACTCAGGCTGAAATTCTTATAATTTCTGCCCTGGATACATTTTCAAAGGTCTTTACTCTTCTGGTTATCACATTGTTACTGTGATGAGACTCACACCCATTCAGAATGGGATACATTCATGTACCTGTGGAGGTAATATTCATATTGTCTACAAATCTTATGTCACAAATCTTTTTTTTTCCACTGTGTATTCTTTTTTTTATTTTAAACAAAAGTAAGAAACCAAATCAAAACAATTTCACAACCAGCTAATAAGAGAGTAACAATCATCAGCACACTGCATATTATTATACTCCCAGAAATTATCGAGGATAAAAAATACAGACATGAAACATTATCCAACAAATTATTAGCACAAAACTTTTGCCTCAATGAATCAAGAGAAACCTGCTATATGATTATCTTTTTTGTTATGATTGTTCTATTGTTTTCAAATAAACATTTCACATTAAAAATGAAATCTGAAGATGGCCCTGAGAAAACTACTTTTCATTCAAAATTCTTTTTAACTGTCTTAACTAATTTTTTACATACATGGATTTTGTTTCATCACACCAATGCAACAATGTGATAGCTACATATGTGTGACTTATTTAGTTCATTGAGAAGTATATTTTCAATACTCATCCATATAAGAGTGAAAATGTCTAGTTTATTGTTCTTTATTACATTGGGTAGAAATACCACATCTTTTTTTTAACCATTTCTCAGTTGAGGGGCATTTAGGTTGTTTCCAAGATCTAGCTATTATGAACTGGGCAGCTATGAACATAGGTGCACATATATCGCTGTGGTAGGATGTTTTTAATTCTTTTGGGAAGATACCCAGAAGGGGAACAGCTCGGTCAAATAGGCCCTCCAATTCTAGCTTTTTGAGGAATCTCCACACTGACTTCAACAGTGGTTGCACCAACCTGCATTCCCACCAACAGTAGAGAAGGGTTAGTTTTTGCCCACAGCCGCTCCAGCATTTGTTACTGGTTGACTTCTTAATACTAGTCAATTCTTTCTGGGGCGAGGTGGAATATCAGTGTTGTTTTCATTTGCATCTCTCGAATGACCAGTGCTGTTGAACATTTTTTCACATATTTATTTGCTGTTTGCACTTCTTCATCTGAGAAGTGTGTATTCATCTCAGATGCCCATTTTTGGATTGGGTCTTTAAATCTTGGAGGACTGATTTTTTTAAGTTCTTTATAGGTTTTCAATATTAATCCTTTATCTGAGGGACAGGTGGCAAACATTTTCTCCCACATTGTGGGTAGTCTCTTCACACTGTTGGTGGTTTCTCTTGCTGTGCAAAAGCTTTCCAGTAGGATGAGATCTCATTTGTTGATTCTTTGTGATAGTTCCTGTGCAGTCTGGCTTTTATTCATAAAGTCTTTGTCTACACCAGTGTCTTCAAGAGTTTTACCTACTCTATCTTCCAGCAGATTTAATGTTTCTGTTTTAATGTTGAGATCTTTAATCCAATTAGATTTTACCTTAGTACATGCTAAAAGATACAGGTCTAATCGTAATCTTTGGCATGTGGAAAGCCAGTTTTTCCAACACCATTTATTAAAAAAGCTATCTTTCTTCCAGTGAATGTGTTTGGCACCTTTGTCAAAGATAAGATAGCTTAGTGTGTCTGCAGTTGTTTCTGGATCTTCTAATCTATTCCATTGATCCTCGGGTCTGTTTTTTTGCCAGTACCACACTGTTTTTAATCACAGTAGCTTTATAGTATAATTTCAGATCAGGAATTGTGATGCCCCCTGTCTTGTCTTTGTTGCCCAGGATCGCCTTTACTATTCTAGGTCTCTTCTTATTCCAAATGAATTTTAGGATTGTTTTCTCTAATTCTGTAAGATATGTTATTGGTATTTTGATTGGGATTGCATTGAATCTGTATAACAGCTTTGGAAGTATGGCCATTTTCACTATATTCATTCTTCCTACCCAAGAGCATGGGATATCTCTCCATCTTCTAATATCCTCTTCAATCTCCTTTTTCAGAGTACCATAGTTTTCGGTATAGAGGTCTTTTATATCTTTCGTTAGATTGATTCCTAAACATTTCATTTTTTTGGATGCTATTATAAAAGGTATTGTTTCCCTAATTTCTCTCTGAGATTGTTATTCGTGTACAAAAATGCTATTGATTTTTGAGTACTGACTTTGTCACCAGTTACATTGCTAAATCTGCTTATTAAATCTAGAAGTCTCTTGGTGGAATTTTTGGGATCTTCTAGGTACAGTATCATGTCATCTGCAAATAATGCTAGTTTAACTTCTTCCTTTTCTATCTTTATTCCTTTTATTTCTTTCTCTTGTCTAATTGCTCTAGCTAAAGATTCCAGAACTATGTTGAATAAGAGTGGAGAGAGTGGACATCTTTGTCTTGTTCCTGATTTTAGAGTGAAAGCTTTCAGTTTTTGCCCATTTAGTATGATGTTGGCTGTTGGTTTGTCATAGGTAGTTTTTATCAGATTGATATAGACAATCTATTGTAATTTTTTGTAGGGTTTTTATCATGAATGGGTGCTGGACTTTGTCAAAAGCTTTTTCTGCATCTATTGAGATAATTGTATGACTTTTATCCTTGACTCTGTTAATATGATGTATTACATTTATGGATTTATGTATGTTGAACTACCCCTGCATCCCTGGGATGAATCCCACTTGATCATGGTGTACAATCTTTTTGATGATTTGCTGCAGTCTATTTGCCTGTATCTTATTAAGGATTTTTGCATCAATGTTCATTAGGGAGATTGGCCTGTAATTCTCTTTCTTGGTTGGATCCTTCTCTGGTTCTAGAATCAGAGTAATGCTTGCTTCCAAAAATGAAATTGGGAGTATTTCTTCCCTTTCAATTTCATTAAAGAGTTTGAGAAATAGTGGTGTTAGGACTTCACTAAATTTCTTGTAGAATTCAGCAGTAAATTCATCGGGGCCTGAGCTTTTCTTTGTTGATAGGTTTTTAATTACATTTTTAATTTCATTTATTGATATTGGGTAGTTTAGGATTTTTATATCATCTTGATTCAACTTTGGTAGTTCATATGTATCTAAGAATCTGTCCATTTCTTCTATATTTTCCATCCTATTAGAATACAAGTTTTCAAAGTAGGTATAGATAATTTTCTGGGTTTCTACAGGGTCTGTTGTGATTTCACCACTTTCATTCCTAATTGCATGGATTTGAGTCCTTTCTTGCCTTTTTTTGATAAGGTTGGCCAAGGGTTTATCAATTTTATTTAATCTTTCAAAGAACCAACTGTTTGATTCATTGATTCTTTGTATTGTTTTTTTAGTCTCCAGTGTGTTAATTTCTGCTCTGATCCTTGTAATTTCCTCCCTTGTATGAGCTTTTGGTTTAGTCTGCTCTTCTTTTTCTAGAAGTTTGAGTTTCAACATTAAGTTGTTTATATGAGCTTGCTCTGTTTTCCTCATATGGGTATTTACTGCTATAAATTTCCCTCTTAAGACGGCTTTCATTGTGTCCCACAAGTTCTGGTATGTTGTATTGTCATTGTTGTTCAACTATAAAAATGGTCTAATTTCTTTCATATCATCTGTGTTCAGTAATGTGCTATTTAATTTCCATGTATTGATGAAGTTGTGGTTTCCTCTGGCATGGATTTCCAATTTCATTGCACTGTGGTCTGATAGTATGCATGGGATAATCTCAATTCTTTTAAACTTACTTAAGCATGTTCTATGAACCAGTATATGGTCTATTTTGGAGAATGTCCCATGTGCAGCTGAAAAGAATGTGTATTCTGAAGTTGTCGGGTGGAAGACTCTATAGACACCTACTAAGTCCATTTGCTCAAAAGTTTGATTTAATTCTAATATTTCATTATTGATTTTTTGTCTAGTTGATCTGTCTTTTTGTGACAGTGGGGTATTGAGGTCTCCCAACACAGTTGTTTTAAGGCTTATTTGATTTTTCATGTCCATTAATAATTGTTTTATATAACTGGGTGCACTAATACTTGTTGCATATATATTTATGATTGTTATCTCTTCCTGGATTGCTCCCTTTACCAAGATATAGTGACCTTCTTTGTCTCTCTTAATCAGTCTTGGCTTAAAATTAACTTTATCTACAATAGAATAGCTACCCCTGCTTTTTCTGAACTCCTGTTGCATGGAGAATTGTTTTCCATCCTTTGACTTTCAGTCTATGAGTATCTTTCTGAATTAAATGTGTTTCTTGTATACAACATATTATTGGATCTTGCTTCTTGATCCATTCTGCCAGTCTATGTCTTTTGACTGGTGAATTGAGACCATTAACATTGATGGTTAAAACTGATACGTGTTGACTTATCCTTATCATGTTGTTTTCGTATTATTGGCTTCTCCCCGCCCTTTTTCTTCCTTTTCACAAATCCTAACTTAAAGTTCACAAAAAATACAATAGAGGAAAAAATTCAGTAACATTTATGAGACAAAACCAAAAATCTATTTTCTGTCAGAAAAGACAATCTCTTCCATAAGTTGAAGCCATAAGAAAGGGGTGGGTAATAAACCATTCTAGATTTAAAAGAGGTCAGCCAGTCCTAACATCTGTTTGGATGCTGGTTTGAAAAACCAGCTATTAAGTACATGAAATCTGAATACAGTGGAATCCTGGAGGTGTGATGAGTACCAAAAACAAGTACTAAGCAAATGGTTTTGTCTGCAAAGGGTGGCTGCTCATGAGCTCTACCACACTGACATGTTCCAGCTGGCATGGTTCAGTACTGGGACAAAATTTTTGCATCAACTAATGTGCTGAGTGCAAGCAGCACGCCATGGCCACGGCAGGACACCACATCCAGAGAGAACTGACAAAGCCAGCAGTCAGTGAGTGAGGTAACCTGGTGCTGTGCTTAGACAGAGACAAGCGAAACAGAAGTGGGCAGCAGGGGCCGCCGTTTTGCTCCAAAGGCATGGAGGTGAACCCCAGCAGCAGAACAGGCTGGGTCACTGCACTGCCAAAGCCCTGGAGTGGAATAAGGAAAGGGCCTTCCAGTCACAGTGGACAGCTGGCTCTTGGGGAGCAGGCTGGGGGAAAATCTGCTGAGGGATAAGAGCTGGGTCCACCCAGACTCCGCTCCGTGGTCACTACTCTGAGTCCTAAACACACACGACTGGAAATGCCTCTCTGGTCTTAGACCAGCACAGCAGCCTTGACAGAGGCACAAGCAGACAAGCAGCCTTGTCCTACGGGTGGAAAACGACATTCCCCTTGCCCAGGGACCAGTCGCTAAGAGAAGCTAGAGGTGTGGGACAGAGAAAGCTATTTATGCAAGGTCCAGAAGGAGCCAACCCCGAGTTTTCCCTAACTGAGAGTACCACAGTAACTGGGATAGCACCGTATCAATGAACATGGTAAGGAAGAGTGGACATTCAGACACTGTCAGCTGAAGACCAGTCCTAGGCCCCATGCCCAGAGGCCAAGATCGGCCCCTCACAAAGCACAAATCCTACTGCAAACTCAGTGGGGTTACATAGCACATTTCTGGGATCTGACTTGAACACCACCACAGAACTGTGGACACCAGAGGAATTTTATTATTTTCAAAAAAGATAAAGAAGGTCATTACATACTTGTTAAGGGAAAACTTCAAGAGGAAGCGATAACAATCATAAGTATATAAGCACCAAATTCCCATGTACCCAACCACATAAAATAAATGTATAGACATGGAAAATCAAATAAGCACTACTAACACAATTTTAATGGGGGACTTACTACCCCACTGTCACAAACAGACAGATCAACTAGACAAAAAAATCAACAAATATCAGAACTAAACAAAATCTGTGAACACATGGACTTAGTAATTGTCTACAGTGTTCTATCCCACAACATCAGAATACACACTGTTCTCAGCTGCACATGGGATGTTCTCCAAAATAGACCGCATAATAGCCCATAGAACATGCTTAGGTAAATGCAAAGGAATTGACATTATCCCATGCAAATTATCCCACAGTGCAATGAAAATGGAAATCTACAGCAAAAGAAACCACAAAAACTATAAAAACACCTGAAAATTATATAACACCCTCCTGGAGCACAGATAAAAATAAAGAAGCAATTAAACAGTATCTACGATTAAATGATAATGCTGATACAGAAACTCAGAGGATGCAATGAAAGCAGTCCTGAGAGGGAAATTTATAGCCATGAACTCTCACATCAGGAAAACAGAACAAGCTCAAATAATCTAATGTTGAACCTCAAGCTTCTAGAGAAAGAACAACATATCAAACCCAAAGCTTGTATGAGGGAGAAAATTATGAAGAGCAGAAATTAATGTAATGGAGAACAAGAATATAATACAATCAATGAATTGAAGAGTTGGTTCTTCGAAAGATTAAATACAATTGAAAAACCTTAGCCGACCTTATTAAAAAGCCTTGAATTCACGCAACTAGGAATGAAAAGGGTGAAATCACAACAGATCCTGCGAAAATTCAGATCACCAATACTTACTTCAAGAACCTGTACTCTAAGATGGAAAAAAAAAATGGACAGATTCCTAGATACATATGAACTGCCAAAACAGAATCAGTAAGATATTAAATACTAAATAACCCAACATCAGTTAATGAAATTGAAAACGTAATTAAAAACTCAGCAACAAAAAAAAGCCCAAGTACTGATGGATTCACTCCTGATTTCTCCAACAAGTTTAGATAAGATTCAATACCACTACTGATGAAACTCTTCAGTGAAACTGAAAAAAAACGCAATACTCCCAAAGTCACTCATGGAAGTAAGCATTATCCTGATACCAAACCAGAGAAGGACCCAAAAAAAGAGAACCACAGGTGAATCTCCCTATTGATCATTGACATAAAAATCCTCAATAAGACACTTGCAAAGAGGATGCAGTGAATCATCAAGATTATACACGATGACCAAGTAGGATTCATTCCAGAAATGTAGAGATGGTTCAATATATGCAAATCAATAAATGTAATACACCATATTAACAGAGCCAAAGACAAAAACCATATAATCATCTCATTAGATGCAGAAAAAGCATTTGACAAAGCCCAACATCCATTCATGATAAAAATCCTACAGAAAACTGGAATAGAAGATCTTTATCTCAATCTTATGAAGGTCATGCATAACAAACCAAGAGCCACCATCATACTAAATAATGGCCAAAATCTGAAAGCTTTCACTCTAAAATCAGAGACAAGCCAAGGATGTTCACTATTACTACTCACATTCAATACAGTTCTGGAAACTTCAGCTAGAGTAATTAGACAAGAAAAATAAACAAAAGAAATAAGGAGCCGGGTGTGGTGGTGCACATCTTTAATCCCAGCAGCTGGGAGGCTAAGGTAGGAGGACCATTGTGAGTTCCAGGCCGGCCTGCACTACATAGTGCGACCCTGCCTCAGAAAAAAACAGGGCCGGGAGTTTGGCTCAGTGGCTTAAGCGCCTGCCTGGCAGGAGCGAGGTTGTGAGTTCAATCCCCAGTACCAAAAAAAAAAAAAAAAAAAAAAAAGTTACTATTATTTGCAGATGACATGGTACTCTACATAAAAAACCCCAAAAACTTTACCAAAAAATTTGTAGAGTTAATAACCCAATTCAGTAGTGTAGCTGGATACAAAGTCAACACTCAAAAATCAATAGCATTTCTGTACACTAACGACAAACATAAACAGCACTGACAAAAATGAAATACCTAGAAATCAATCTAACAAAGGAAGTAGAAGATCTATACAGTGAAAACTACAGCACTGTAAAAAAGTAGACTGAAGAGGATATTAGGAAATGGAAAGCTATCCCTTGTTCAAGAATAGGAAGAACCAACATAGTGAACCTGGCCATACTTCCAAAATTGTCATACAGATTTAATGCAACGCCAATCAAAATACTATTAGCATATCTCACAAAACTAGAGAAAACATTCCTAAAATTCATTTGGAATTAGACCCAGAATAGCAAAAACAATCCTAGATAACAAAGGTAAGGCAGGGGTCAATAATTCCTGACTTGAAATTATACTATAAACTGGGCATGTTGGCACATGCCTGTAATCTCAGTCCTTGGGAGGCTGAGGCAGGAGGATCACCATGAGTTCAAGGCCAGCCTGGGCTACATAGTCCAGGCCAACAGAACTACATAGTAAGACCCTGTCTCAAAAAACAAAACAAAAAAAAACCTAACCTACTACAAACTGACTGTGATTAAAAACAGTATGATACTGACAAACAAAACAAAACAAAACAAAACAAAACAGACCTGAGGATCAATGAACCAGATCAGAAGAAGAAGAAACAGCTGTGCGTGGTCAAACATGCCTGCAATCCCAGCACGCTGGAGGCTGAGGCTGGATGATCCTTGCAAATTCAAAACCAGCCTGGGCTACAAAGTGAGCTCAAGGCCAGTTGAACTGCATAGCAAGACCCTGTCTCAAAAGGAAAAAACAAAACAAAACAAAACCAAACCAAAAAAGAAGATGCAGAAACAACACCAAACACACTCAGCCACCTTATCTTTGACAAAGGGTCAAGCACATTCACTGAAAGA
Organism: Dasyprocta punctata; assembly: GCA_004363535.1. Taxonomy (NCBI): domain Eukaryota; kingdom Metazoa; phylum Chordata; class Mammalia; order Rodentia; family Dasyproctidae; genus Dasyprocta; species Dasyprocta punctata. The sequence continues at coordinate 81,619 of RJWM01004148.1, forward strand.
AAGATAGCCTCTTTAATAAATGGTGTTGGAAAACTGGCATTCCACACACCACCAAAGATTAAAACTAGACCACTGTCTCTCACCATGCACTAAACTACAATCAAAATGGATCAAAGATCTAAATATTAAAACAGAAACACTAAATCTGCTGGAAGAGCTCTTGAAGATATCAGTGTAGGTAAAGATTTCATGAACAAAACCTTACTGCACAGGAAATACTACATAGAATCAACAATTGGGATCTCAACCTATTAAAAAGCTTTTGCAGAGAAAAAGAAATTACCAGTAAAATAAAAAGACAACCCACAGAATGGGAAAAAAATTTAATCAGTTGTCCCTCAGGCAAAGGACTAATATCTAGGACACATAAATTATTGAATAAAATCAGACTCTCCAAATTTAAAGGCCCAATCCAAAAACGGGCATCTGAGATGAATAACCATTTCTCAGAGGAAAACTACCAACAGCAAATAAATATATGAAAAAAAGTTCAACATCACTTATCATTCAAGAGATAGAAATTAAAATAATGCTGAGATTCCATCTCACTTCAGAAAGAATGGCTATTATCAAGAAATCAACCAATAACAAATGCTGGCAGGGATGTAGGGAAAAAGGAAACCCTTCTCCACTGTTGGTGGGAGTGTAGACTGGTGAAAACACTGTGGAGAATCCTCAAAAAACTAGGACTAGAGATGCCATTTGATTCAGCTATTCCCCCTTCAGGGATCTTCTCAACAGTTAAAAGAATCACACCACAGAGACATATGTACGTCCATGTTTATAGTGGCATAGTTTGTAACAGCTAAATCTTGGAAACAACTGAAACACCCATCAATTGAGAATGGATGTATTGGGTGATATGCTATGTACCCCCAAGTCCTCATGTACTTTTGATGGGGCTGAGTCTGACGTTTGTGATCAGTTTGTTGTCTAGTGCCAGGATTGATGACTGACTGCTACACCCACCCAGGGGTGGAGCTGAGATACAGTGTAAGGGAAGGCGGGTCTTCCTCTTGCACTTCCGTGCTTCCGCCTTCTCTCTCGCCAGGGTGCCTTGCAGCTTGCAGCCGCCACGAATGGCAGCTCCTCCACACCATGCTGACTTGGAGCCAACTAATGGACTGAAACTCCCAAGAAACTGTAAGAATAAACCTTTCCTTCCCTAATTTTGGGCGTCAGGTATTTTGTCTCGGCGACGAGCAAAAAGTAACCAAGACAATGGATAAAAAAAGATGTGGGTTTTTTTTTTAATACAATGGAGTACAATGCACAATGTATGTACCCTTGTTGCCCCCTGCTTGATGTGTTTTGAAATTCTTTTTCTCCTTGAAATAAAACAGATTTGGAAAAAAACATATAATGCAATGGAGTACTACTCAGCTTCAAAGGATAAACTTGAGACACTTTGGGTAAATGGATGCACCTTGAGATCATACTCGTAAGTGAAATAAATTAAGACACACATGTAAATATCGCATCATTTTTCTGGTGTGAGATATTGAATGTGTAAATAAGGACCAAAGTGCACAAAAGGTATTGTGAAATAGGAAGAAATTATTCAAAAGAAAAGGGACCCGGGGGAGTGGGAGAGTCCCTATTCTTAAGTGAAATGACTTGTGTTTAAATATCACACTGTTTCTCTGGTGGAAGAAACTGAAAGGGTAAATAACGACCAAAATGTGTAACAGACACTGGGAAACAGGAAGAAAGTATTCAATTGGGAAGGGGAATAAGAGGTAGGGGACGGGAAAAGGAAGGAAAATGAAAAAAAGAAGAATAGAAGGAACAAAATGGAAACATGGCTTTTGTAAATAAGGAGGGGTAGATGGGTTGAAGGGTGGAGAGGGGATGGGGAGAAAAGAAAAAATATTAACATGTACAGTTACAAACTTCCTTTAATGAATGTGATCATTATATGTATCTAAAATATACCAATAAATTAATTTTAAAAATTACTATGTAGAGTACCAAATTCAATGAGTTTCAAAGCAGTTAAGCACTGTATTGATTAATAGTGATTAGTTCTTGCTGTTAATCTTACTGTCCCTAGCTGATAAATCCCACTTTACCATAGGAATGAATGTAGAGTAAGTATCACTGTGTATCCAGGGCTTAGGACTATCCAGTTTTCAGGCATCACCTACTATGAATAAAGGGGATTACTGTCCATATGTAGTACTCCAAAGTGCAACAAGAAGCTAACCTAAGTGGTCAGGTCTGAGGAGGCAAATGAAGGGACAGGAGAGGGAGTGAGCAAGACACACTGTTGTGGCTACAACGCAAGCACAAGGCTGGCCTGAGCTACACAGCGCAACTCTGCCTCAAAAAACTAGGGCCGGGAGTTTGGCTCAGTGGCTTAAGCACCTGTCCGACAGGTGTGAGGTTGTGAGTTCAATCTCTGGTGCAAAAAGACACACTGTTGTAACTCTCTCTTTTGTAGAGATCTTTCCTTTCATTCCTGAGGGTGAGGGGAAGTAGTGGTTGAACCCAGACCTTTTCCTTTCCAGTCTGAGACAAGGCCTTGCTAAGTTACCAGGCTCCTCTTAAACTTGTTATTCTGTGACCTCCTGACCCAGCCTCCCAAGTAGTGGGCATTACAAGTGTGTGCCACCATGCCTTGCACTTCTGTGAGTTTTGATATTTTGAACCCTGTTAATAATTTAAATATTATAGTTTTTAAAAAGGTGGGAGGGGACAAACCCATCTGTCAAGAAAGAACACACTCAGTCTCCAGATTTAAAAATACCATTCCCCAGAAACCAGAACAAACAGGAGAAATGGCTGATTCTCATTTCAGGCCTCGGGCAGAGACAGTGCAAAAATGGAACTTCTTGGGCTGAAACAGAAGGCTCAAGAAAAATGAGAGGAATTTCTCAAAGAGACACACCAGTCAGCTGGATAGAAAGGACCTTCCTGTGCCAAAACTAAGCAATCTCCCTCAAAATGAACAACAGTGACAGATTACAAGCCACTAAATAAACATCTATAATTTCATGGTGATATCTATTGTTCTACATAAAAATATAAATGGATGAGTCATGAGAAAGGAGAAACTTTTTCAAAGTACAATACCAAATAATAAAAGCATTAAATTCTAAAATATCTGTCAGAGTCAAGGCAGGGCCTGGGCCTGGGCCACAGCCTCCCCGTCCCCGCAGGGCCCGGCCGCCTTCTCCACCGCGCCCCGGGGGACCAGGCAAGGCCTGGGGCTGCTTCTGGGGTCCCTATGGGTTTCTCTGGAGGTCATGCTTTGGGAATCTTCACTGGGGCCATTTTATATCTTCTTCTTCTTCTTTTTTTTTTTTTTAAAGGAGGAAGGTTGAAAAGCACTTATCTCAGTTCCTTCCAAACGGGTAAAATGGCGAAGGGGAAGCAAAACCCTCACCGTACCTTCCACTAGCAAAAGCACCAAAAACAAACAAAAAACCTGCCGTGGTCCAAGTGCCCCCGTTTTCGCCTTGAAATTTGCCTACTTCCCGCTTGCCCCTTTTTGGTTCCTTGCGATCACGTAGGTTTGCAAAAAGCAGTCACATAAATAACCTTTTCCGTCACCAACACAATGTGATCACCCATCCACCCAACTCTTATTTTTGTTATGACAATAAAACACGTCCTTAAAAAAAAAATAAAATATCTGTCAGAATATCACTATTCTACAACTACCATTGTCAAAACAGAGGACAAGAATCAATAGATGCTGAGAGTAAAAGGAAATAGGATTATCTGATCTCTATGCACCTCTCCAGTAACTGCTTAAATGTCACAAAGGGGAAAATGGTAACTTTACTGAAAAAATCCAGCTGGGCCCACTGAAAACAGATTGGCCAAACCTCACTCTATCAGTAACAGGACAAAAAGTATCAGTTGCTTCCTAACACGACACAATAAGGATACAAAATCATTTACGTGGTATTCCTTCTACATGACCTAAATTTAATCATGAAGAAACATCAGATAAACCTAAATTCACCACTCATAAGAAAAACTGCCCTGAGTATCAAAGCAAATATTGTGAGGAATAACCCCCCCGACACACGCACATGCGCACATGCATGCACACAGACACACACACGCACACAGAGAGCTGAGAAACTGTTTCAGATTTAATGGTACTGAAGAGGTATGACAAACAACAGCCAATGTGCAATACTTGGAAACTATCATGAAACACTACTCATAACAAGGACTGCCCACAGCCCCCAGCTCCGTGCTCACGGGTCCAGGTCAGTGGAAGCAACTTATACCAGAAGATAAACAAATTATGTTTTCAGGAATGTGGCTTAGTTCAGCTGGTTTTATTTTTTCCACTGCTCAAGACTATCTTGGAGAATTAGTATCTTTATCATCATTTCTAGGGCATATTCTTTATTTATGTATCTGTGCTTTATGTATCAATGCTATAAAGGACATTACTAGAAAAAACTAGTTAAAAGAGAAGTTAGTATTGTACCAACGTAACTGGTGTCATGAATTTGAAACACTATTATTATACGTAAGTAAATTCATGACCTTGTTCTTCAAAAATGAATGCAAAATATTGCAGGCAAAATGTTTAATAATATTTATAAAGATGATAAGACAAAAGACAAATGTTGAGAAAGTATAACAATGACTCTTCTTGAAAGGACTACAAGGAGTTGCTTATACTACTTTTAAAACTTCTCTGCAAACTTAAATTTTCTTTACAATAAAAAGTAAAAAACAGTGTGAAAGAAACTGTATACCATTCTCTTCAGGATTAACCATATGTGAGATCTTCACTATTTTCTATTTCAGTGTGAATTCCAGGATGAAGCATGTTTACCACAGTTTTGGGTAAAAAATTCAATTTAAGAGGAAGTTTTTATCTTACTGTCTGCAATAAACAAATCTGAATTCTCAGTCCATCCTGCAATACTTTTTTTGCTTAGCTTCTAGAATATCACATAATCTTTCAATTTACCAATGGCTTTTCCTTCTTACAACTTTCTATAATTCTAAAATCCAGAGTTCACTGGACCTCAGTATTTCAACCAACAGATCCTCTCTCCTCCAATCACACTGAGTGTTTATGATTTCTTATAACCATATGGCTTGAAAACTCAAACCAACACTGCCTGGACTACTACATCTGGATGTGCAACCCTGACTTCAAACATCACAAACCCACTTACCACACTGAGGTGCTCCAGCAGCACTGCCTCAGCAAAGTCTTTCAACCTTGTTCTTCAAAACCATGCCCTCGTGCTGGAGTTCTTGCTTCCGGACCTTTCTGTCCATGATAGCTATTCTTTGACATGCTGTAAGTTTTATTTGTTTTTCTGAGTAGAATATAAGGGCAAGGTTTTGGAGTCTGCTCATTTCTGTATCCCTAATCATAAAACAGTATCTAGCTCACAGAATGCACCCAATAAATGTTAAGATGATTCAGTTTAGGGACTTAAGAACAAATTACACAGCAGTTGTAGATGACCCAAGGTACTAGTGCAACTAGTGCATAAATTCCCTATGTATGGAGGTTTAGAGAAATATTGAGCACCTATTCTCACTAAGCCTTTTATTGGAAACTATTTTCTAAGAAACAAAAATGCATCATGTACTCCATGACTACAAGAGAAAAACTAACCAAGCTGCACTTGACAAAGTCCAATGAAAAGGGAAATCAGCAAAATATTTCAAATTAAGTATCTTTTCCTTGAAAAAGGCAAATTTAATGAATCTATTCTGTCACTTACACTATAATCACGGTGTCTTTGTTGAAATTTTTCTCTTGAATTGTACTGGAACAATTTGGGGACACAACATCATCACTATCAGAAGACAAATCAATATACTGTATTCCTTTTTCATTCTTGAAACATGATACACTTGCTTTTCTTTCGTTATCTGGAGTTTCTGGAACACTAGAATCTTCTGTAAAAGAAAAAAAAAGAAAGGCATTTTGAACAACTAAAAAAAAAAAAAAACCCACAAATTTGTTTTTAAGGATTATAATTACGTGTAATTCCATGTACTGTTTCCTTTCTAAAACAAAAATTCCTACTACTTAAAAAAAAAATAGTCAACCAAGGGTGCTACTACTAAATGACTTCCTTTCATAGGCAAGGCCTCAATGGAAATTACAACACAGGTTTGTGTTTTATATTCTAATCTTTTTCTTTCTGTGCTTTCATTTCCTAGCACACAGTTCACACCACGGACATCCAAGTCCAAAACACTTGACTCTAACTTGTCCCTTCTTATTTCTTCATCTCTCCAAACCTTCATATCCTCAGTTGTAAAATACAGATACAAATAATCAAAGCTAATAAACCCATAAAATAAATGATATACATGGTGCTGATGCAGTCCTAAGACAGTCAGGGACTCAGCACTAGGGTGGAAACAGCTGAAACTCCAGGCCCTGACATACCACTCATTAGCAGCATGACTTGTGCTTTCTTTTTTTCACTCTTAACCTTAGTTTTGTTGATAAAATGTGATATTTTTGGGGGTTGTTGTCAAGATTAAATGTTCATCATATTTTGAGGACTTATCATGACGTAGAAAGTAGTTAACGACAACTGTTTATTGCCTTTGAAATATTCACGTTTGCTTGATTTTTATAATTAATTCATTGGACCAAAGGAGTATTTTTAACTTCTGCGCAAACTGTTTTAGCCTCATCTTTTCCCTAAGAAGATATAAGGGCAAAACACTGGTGTTTCTGGGAGAAGGGAGCGAAATTTTGGGACTCAGCTGTTGGAGAGAGGAATATGAAACTTTGCCATCCTGCTTTGCCCAGACAGATGGTACCAAGTTCATAGTTTCCCAGGGCTGCTGGAATGAAGTCCCACAGACTGGGTAATTTAAACAGCAGAAATTAATTACCTTCCAGTCCTGGAGACAAGGCCAAGATCAACTTGGTGGCAAGTCTGCTTTCTTCTGTGGCCTCGCTCTGTGCCTGTGAGGTGCCCCCTCCCTTGTGTCCTCCATGGCTTCCTCTGCCTTCTCTGGGATTGATAGTCTGTCTCCCCCCAGCTCTACAAGGGCCTGAACCTAGGGCCCTCCTATTGAGCTACACCCTTAGCCTAATTTTATTTTATTTATTTATTTATTTATTTGGTAGCTGGGATCAAACTCACAACCTTGCGCCTGCCAGGCAGGCACTTAGGTCACTGAGCTAAATCCTTGGCCCTATTTTTTTGAGACAAGGTCTCACTATGCAATTCAGGCTAGCCTTAAAGCATGGTGGCACACGCCTTTAATCCCAGCACTCAGGAGGATCACTGTGAGCTCGAGACCAGCCTGGGTTGCAATCCTCCTGAACCAGCTTCCTGGAGGGCTGAGGTTATAGATGTGCCACTTTACAAGGACACCACCCTCAGGGCCCATCTTAAAGGCCTCATTCTAATGTAACCAGTTTTTTGAAGACCTATCTCCAGTCACAGGGCATAGGACACCCCCCCCACACACACACACACACAAACCATGGCCTAATTTAACTTTAATTACCTCTTTAAAGGCTCTGTGATCTTGGTGGCTCAGATTTCAAAATACAAATAGGGGACAGAGGACATAGAATTCAACTGTTAGTACCAATGTATGTATAAGAACTAATATTCATATGATGTCAGCTAGTGGCAATTCCTAAACCAAACTCATACACTTATAAGAGGTGATCAAAATATATAGTGAGTGTTTAAGTATATTTATTATAGCATCTCATTCCCATTAACTGCCCCCAAGATATTCCCTTGCTTTGAACACAATGAACTGTTCTTGTCACTTTCTGCATACCTTATGAGTATGTTTAGGAGGCGTGATAAAAAATGGTAATGGAAAAAAAAATGGCAATGGATACTATAGCCAGATGCCGTCCAAAAGAAAGACAGGCTTGTAAAAAATGTTACACTGTGGGGCCGGGGATATAGCTCAGCAGCACAAGCGCACCTGCTTGGCAAGTATGAGGTCATGAGTTTGATCCCTGATACAAAAAAAAAAAAAAGGTGTTACACTGTGTTCTCATCAGTCTTATTCTCTGGTGGCACTTCCCCAAAGTCAAATTGCCATGAAAGGTCTAGGCAGCCTCACAAACTAAAGACACTCACAAAAGAACTTCAAAACTGCTTCAGAAAGTGGCAAGAAAGATAAGTGTGTTCCAAGCTTGAGGGCGTATTTTGAGGGGAATTAGTGGCATTGTGTTTTCTACTGTACTACATTTCCTGTCATTTAAACATTCATCATATTTTTGATCATATGGTCACTGGCTAGCTTGGGTCTTTGCTTTAGTAGAAATGGAAATAAAAAGAAAAGCATGTATTTTCAGAAAACAGCTTTAACTAGAAAAGAGGGACGGTAGTGAGGAGATCCAGTGTAGGACGTGGAGGGAGACACCAACACCAGTTCAAACTGGCCCACATGTCTGCCCCATGTCACTTCTGAGTCTGGAGTCTGGGGCAGGGAGAAGGCTGTAGTGGGCAGCCCCATGTTGCCTGGAATCCAGGTGATCCCAGGTTCTGGGCAGACTATGATTGGAGACTTCCAGATGGAGCTGATGTTCTATAAACCTCTTATGGTCCTCAGTCTTGAAGAGGGATGAGATCCTGTAGATCTTGGGTTACTCAACCTTGTCTGGCCTACACAGATACTTTCCAAACCATGACTGTACCCCCGACTATACCCCCGTGCAGAGCTGAGGAGAGATTTGAGCTAGATTTACAGTAACAAAGGATACAAGCTGAAGGTTAAGCTTTGTTCTGCTTTTAGTTACCAGTATAGGGCACCTGTAGGCCCCTGGGAAGAGAACAAACAGAACTTGCCCAAAAGACAACAAAATTACTGATCTGAAATCCAAGTGCTAGGTGTGGTGGCAAAGAGTAAGAATCCCAGTAATAAGAGCCTTGGAAGCAGGAAGATGGCTATGACTTTAAGGCCAGCCTGAACTACAGTGAAACCATCTCAAAAAAACACAAAATAAAGTGCTATACCCTAAAACTCTTAGCCTTTCCCATTAACTGTTATAAAAGGATACTAATAATTATAAAGCTCATGAGCCATATTTGTACATAACATTAACCAAGTACTTCATTTAGATTTATAACCATGTCTCACAGTGATTCAGGTAGAGAGACAAGTATCTTCACATTCCTTTTAACTTACTGCAGCTGTTCTTTGATACTACAGCAAACTTGACACTTAATAGTTTCCTAAACATTAGTTGCAATGTGAAGCCTGAAACCCTAAGACAAAACATTTTGCATTGTGTTACATTAAACCCATGGGCTAATTCTGCATTTTAATCAACTCTCCACTGTGTATTATTTTGTAATATTGTAAGGAAGGAGGGACCTAAGAAAATGCAGTAAAGAAGGGAGGCTCAGCCCTGGACCCCACTTTCTGAGTTAAACTTTCACCCCAGTACAGGATATCCAGGTCTAAATACAGATGAAAGAAAGTAACCAGATAACCTAGTTTATACCCAGTAAATTTCCCTGCATGGGCCCAGTGGTCTTCAGGGACCTCTAAATCCATTCATCTGTGTAACCAACATGCACTAATAAAAGATCTGGAAAACAGTATTAAAGCAATTGCTCAAATGCTCTGCCTGAACTCCCATCAATCCTCCTGCCCGTCTCTCAAGTGTCTGGAATTATGGTGTGCACCACCACACCCAGATACAAGTTTAGATTTAGTAAGATTTTTATTACTTTGCTGAGAAATTGTTATGTGAAATTGGCACTTAAAAAACTTAAGCACACAAGGAATGCTAGAACTGTTTGGAGTCTAGCCTTTGATTTGTGCTAAGGCACCAGCAGTTCTTCCCACTACTGCTATTTTTTTGTTGCTGTTTTGCTTTTTTTTTGAGATGTGGTCTTAATACACTATCTACTCTACTAACATAGTTTTAGGCTAGTCTAAAACAAATGGTCTGCAGGTAGTCTCTTAAGCAGCTTGGACTACAAGCCTATATCCACCATGCTTGGCCACCTGCCACTGCTTTTCACCATCAAATGAAAAACACAAGTAGGGTCTGAATTCATTGACAGTAGTTTGACCTTGTGGACGCCCTAAAATTACCTTTGAGAACACATTTTAAAAACTGTCAGAATACAGTAAAAGCCTGTTTATAAAACACCAACTTTCTAGTACAGTCAAACATTTAGGATTAACATAATGCTAAATTCTTAAGATTTGGACTATTTTTAGAAGCAATAGTAAAAACAACTAAGAACCAATGGCTCCAAAGATATTCCTGATGTAGTGATGCTTTTTAAACCAAAGTAAACTGGCATTTTAAAGCAGTATCTTAAAGGAGATTGGACACACACACAGAGGCACACACACAAAGATATAAAAGTGGAGGAAGAATGGTAAAAAACATAAACAATTACAAAGGAAAAGCATCTGCTACTATTTGCATCTGACATGTGCTGAATGCCCTGTGTTTAAGGCACTGTACCCCGAAGTAGCAGGCATTAAAGAACAAAAGGCAAGTCACAGATCAACTTGCCCTCACCAAACTAGCAGCATCCATGCACACAAGTAACAGTGAGGCTTGACTTGTGCCATGAGAGAAAACACAGAATGCTAAATGAACATGAGAGAAAAGAGCCTGCCCTTTCACACAGAAATAAGCTACCTATCTTGTTTTAAAAATAGAAGATAACATTTTCTTGTTATGCAAAGCAATGGAACCTATATCATAAGCACATGCATCTTCTAAGTACACTACGCAACAGAATAAGCATTCAAGCCTATTACTGATTTTTGTCTCCAGAAGTGGCCCAACATGAGACTCATTAAAAAAAAAAATCACTACTGGAAAATTATGAATTTAGATAATTATACCAATTTGATGATCTACAAATAAAGGTCATCTCCCAAAGTAGAATAAAAACACACAAACTTTTATACCTAGGAGACAGATCTACAAAAGCTTGCCATTTTTGATATTCTAATCGTGTACCATTCCACACCACTGTCCAAGCCTGTAATTCAACAACTTATTTATAAAACAGTTCTTTTGGATACTAACAAAATTACATCATAAATCTGTCCTTCTTAGAGAACAAGTTAGATAGGAAAATACTTTCAGTTTTTCATTAAAGATAAAATAACTCAGTCAGGTGTGGTGGCGCATGCCTGTAATCCCAGCACTTGGGAGGCTGAGGCAGGAGGATTGCTGCAAATTCAAGGTCAGACTGGGCTAAAAAGTGAATTTAAGGGCAGCTTGAACTGCACAGTGAAACTCTGTCTCAAAAAGATAAAAATAAACAAATAAATAAACAATAAATAAGTAAATAAAATGTATACTTTAAGACTGACTGGTAGAGCTCATAAAAACAGATAAAGTAACTCTGGTGAAGGCACTAGAAAAAGCAACGAATACACTAAATAGGGGACTGAAGGGTAATTTTGAGGAAATATAAAAGGAGAAAACACTTTAAGCCCAAAAAAGGGTCAAGGACTAGGGATATAGCTCAGTGAGAGAGTGCTTGCCTGTGTTTGAGTTCCTGGATTTAATTTCAAGTACTGCAAAAATACATTCATATGTACACTGGGAAAGATAAATTTTAAAAGCAGGCTGGGCATGGTGGAACATGCCTATAAATCCTGTACTTGGGAGAGTTCAAGGCCAGCCTGGGCTACATACTGAATTAAAAGTCAGCCTGAACAACAAGCAAAATAACAGCAACAGAAAAGAAAGTTATGATATTAATATGGAACAACGCAAAAGCACTGTACTGCCGAGAACTTTTTTTTTTTTTTTGGTACCAGGGATCAAACTTGTGCCCTCACAGGCACTTGTGCTGCTGAGCTAAACCCCGAACCCTCAAAAAGAACTTTTTAATAGATTTTGTAACTATAATAAATAGATGACATCTTAACTATATACTAATAAAATGCACTGATATTATAGGGTATATATAAAGAGTCGAGAGTTGGGCGTGATGGTGCATGCCTGTAATCCCAGCATGTGGGAGACTGAGACAGGAGGATGCCTGCGTGAATTCAAGGCCAGCCTGGGCTACATAGCAAGACTCTGTCTCAAAAAGACAAAAAAAAAATCGATAAAGACAAATGTGAAGGTCGGGCGTGGTGGTACAAGACTGTAATCCTGGCACTTGGGAGATTAAGGCAGGAGGATCTCTTCAAAACCAGCCAGAGTTACAAAGTGAGTTCAAGGCCAACCTGAACTGCATAATGAGACCTTGCCTCAAAAAGACAAATAACAACAACAACAACAACAAAAAGATAAGCATCAGTCTTTATCTCAACCTTTCAGTAAGGCAAACAACACAAAATAATTATGTATAAAAGCGTTTTACAAATATTTTTTACCAGAACTTACTATGACATGTTTTAGATTATAATACCAAATATACAGACTATTAGATACAACTAAAACAAAAGTTTCAAATACTGCCACTATAACTGATATACTTTGATAATTTTCTATTCTACTGCATTAAAAATTGTATTATATATCTTTGGCTAGAGATCAAGAAACTGATTTTATGATACAAATATTTGTGGCCCACACTTTGAAAAATCACTGATATAAGTAGTATTATTTATATCACGTATTACTTGGCATACAATTAAATCTATATTTAGATTGTCTTCTTTTCAAGCACCCTTGGGATGTTTACAGAAATCAATTATACACTAAGTCACAAAAAAAACTCAGTAAATTCCCTAATGAACACATTATCTGGTCAAAAAACAATAAAATTACAGCAATTATTAATAAAAACATGCAAACAAAGTTTTACTTGCTTTGAGATTTAAAAAGGAAAACAAAATCCACAGATACCACCTCTAAACAACTTTCAAGTCAAAAGCAAACCACATGTATACATATATGTATGAATGTATATACAAGTATTTTATAGCATTGCAAGAATTAAAATGATCTGGTAAAATTCACAAGGCTGAGTCAGGAGGGTCACAAGTTTAAGGCCAGCCTGAACCACATATCAAAACCCTGTCTCAAGCCGGGCATGGTGGCGCATGCCTTTAATCCCAGCACTTGGGAGGCTGAGGTAGGTGGAGCGTTGTGAGTTCGAGGCCGGCTTGGGCTACAATGCGAGTGCAAGGCCGGCCTGAGCTACATAGTGCGACCCTGCCTCAAAAAAACCAGGGCTGGGAGTTTGGCTCAGTGCCTTAAGTGCCTGCCCTGGCAGGCGCGAGGTTGTGAGTTCAATCCCCGGTGCCACAAAAAAAAAAAAAAAAAAAAAAAAAAACAAACCCTGTCTCAAAAAATGAAACAGAAACAAAACCCAACTAATATACCATTAGATAGATCAATAGCCCAGAGGATACAAATACACATGGTAATTCAGACTATTAATAAAATCATTTTAAGATTAAGAAGATTTTCAACAAGTGATCTGGGACTAGTTAACTAGTAATAATGAACCAAGGAGAAAATCCTATCACCCTTTCTCTATCCCTTTTAACCCAATGAATTTCAGATCAAAGTTAAAAACCAACCAACATAAAACTTACAAGGCAGACACCAACTCACAGCCTTTAGGTTGGCTTTTATTAGAGATAAAAGACAGTAGCTGGATGTGCAGTTCAGTAGCAGTTCAAGTGCTTAGCCTACATGAATCCTAGACTTAATCCCTAGGACCTACAAAATAAAAAGCAAAACAAAAAACCACACAGAAAGCAACAATTAGTGACAAGAATGTAGAGAAACCAGAACTCTGCACAGTGGGTAGAAATGTTAAGGGTACATATTATAGAACAGTACAATTACCATGTGAGCTAGCAGTTCCAGTTCTCAGCATATACTCAAAACAGTTGAAAGCTGGAGATTGAAGAGCTACCTGGGCACCCATGTTCACAACAGTATACTGCACAACAGGCAAGGGACAGAGGCAACCCGTATAACAAAACACGATATATATACCTACAACAGAGTGTTACCTGGCCTTCAGACAGAAATTCTGGTACTGTACACCATAACATAAATGAACACTGAAGACAATTATGCTAGTTGAAACAAGCTTATCAAAAAGTAGCCAGGCACAGTGACCCAAATCTGTAATCCTGGATACCTGGCAAGCTGAGGAAGGATGATCACAAGTATGACAGCAGCTTAGACAGACCTCCAATAAAAAATAAAAAGGGCTGGGCATGTAGTGCAGTGCAAAGAAAGGCCCTTGGGTTCAGTTCCCAGTACACCAAAAGAAAGAATCAACAAAATGAATAAATAAATAAATAAAAATTAAAAAAAAAAAACCAACCACTTTTCTGTAGCAAACCACATTAAGATCTCACTGCCCCTTCCCACCCCCATCCGCACGTCAAAATCTTCACCTTCACCCAAGCTGAGAGTGTCTGAAGGGAGCACCTGAGAAGGAACTACACCCTGGGCAGAAGCTTCAGGAAGAGGACCAGTGATCCCTCCTGCATCAGCAAATGGAGGAAATCCTTTGAGAACACAACCGCTGGAGCCCAGTACTGGGCTGCCCAGCCTCTGACCCTGAGAATCCTTTGGTGTTTGTAAGCTATCCAGCTGATGGTAGCTTGATACAGCAGCCCTAACTATGGCAAGATAAAACCTTAAAAATACAACTAAAAATTTACAAATCCTTTATCAGAACAGGAGCGAAAAATAACAAAAGGAACACAGAAAAAATCCAAATGGCTAACACATTTATAAAAGTACACTTTACCTTAAAAATAAAGAAAGCAGCAAGCAATTATTGAATACAATAATGTAACAGCCTGATTTTACAAAATTAAAAGCTTAAAATACTTTAGCTAGGTATGAAAATATAGAAAGGACAAAAATCAAGCAATAGTCTGAGGTAAAAACATTTTTCTTTTTTCTTTTTTTTTCCTCAATACTGGGGACTAAAGCTTTACACTGAGCTATAGGCCTAGCCCTTTATTTTGAGACAGGGTCTCACTAAGTTGCTAAATTGCCCACACCTAGGCTGAACTTGTAATACTCCTGTCTCCATCTCCCAGAGAGCTGGGATTCCAGGCACACTCCACCACATCAAGCCACACTAGTGAAACTTTTAGGTACAGTTTGCAATAACTAAAATACTACTTATGTTCTCCTTTATCTGACAATTCCATTACTGGGAATTTTCTCACTTATTATACATATGCAAAAATACCTAGGCAAAATGATGATCATTATGGCATTCTTTTGATACTAAAAAATCTGAAGAAAATCAAAACCGAAAGACATAAACAGGAAACTATATGAACTGTAACACACTGTATAAGACATTGTCCTCATTTAAAAAAGTGAAGTAGAGCATAGTTTATATGGACTAACATGAGAAGTGTCAAAGAAATCTATTTTTAATTAACAGCAAGTTGCATTACAATGTGTCCTCTAGCTATCTTTGTTTATGTAACTTTTTAGAGGGCTAACAAGTAACTGAACCTCACCTCAGAGCCTCACCCATGCCAGGGAAATGCTGCACTGCTGAGCCACAGCCCCATCTCACACAATGCCAAGTGCGTTTAAAAATCAAAATAAAACCTGGGCCATATACACAGAGAAAAAAATCTTAAAGAATAAACACCAAAGACCATGCACTAGACAATGCTACATCATTTTAAATAACGATAATAGCAATAAAGTTTTTACTAAGCATGAGTATTTATTGTACCTTCTTACAGAGTAATTCAGCACTATCCCCCCTATCAAGTACTGTTTTTCAACTAAGCAGACTAAAGAAACAACAGTGACTGCCAATACACTCATCATTCTTCACGTTAGCCACATACACCTCAAAAGGTGGTTACAGAATCACGAAGTTGAAATGATACATGTGATGGCGGCACATGCCCAGAACCCCTGCAATCAAGAGGCTGAAGCAGGAGATCATCCAGTTCAAGGCCAGCCTGGACTATGCAATGAGATCCTACTTCAAGGAAGAGCTATCATTCAAAGGATCATACCCACGTACCAGCACAAACTACAGTAGACTTCCAGGCAGAGCAGGCAAAGAGGAGTCAAGGTGACAATGCTGACATCTTACCCAAGATGACACCATCTGTCCTCGGCTAAGCCACACTCTCTGGAAGGCTTGGATAACAGATACACTTTTTCACTTACTACTTACTGTTACTGTTACCTTCAACAGACAACCACTTTAGAGGACTGAATCTATTTCACCAAGAAAATGAATTCATCAAGCACATATTAAATCTCTCCACTCTGCTGATCCTCAGAATGACCAATGAATCCACATATTCTTATCTTCTTCCATTTTTCCTCCACTTTTTGATTCCCTCACCAAATCGAACAGTCAAACCAGTTTAGTTCCCACCCTCTTGATACCTTTTTTTTTTTTTTTTGGACATAGCATTCCTGTCTTCCTTTCTTAACTATATTCCATCCCCTAAAAAACTTTTTTGACTTGGGGTACATATTAAACTGTTACTTTTTCCCTTCTTTAAGTAGTCTTTACCTCATCATTCTTCTGAAACTATTAAAAGCCAAGAGTAACTGGGCACAGTGGCCCATGCCTGTTATTCCAACACTTGGGAGGCTGAGGCAGGAGGATGACAATTCTAAAATCAGTCTTGGTTTTCAAGACTCGAAAATTTAAGCTGGGGATGTAGTTCAACACGAAAGTCTTTCGTTCAATCTCTAGTACTCCCTACCTCTTGCACACAATTCACAGTAGTGGGCCAAGAATGATGGTACACACCCATATACCTAGCACTCAGGAGGCTCAGGCTAGAAGATTGAGCTCATCAGCTTGGGCTACATACCAAGTTCAAGGCCAACTTGGACTACACAGTAAACTTTTTTGGGGGCTGAGGGATGAGACTGGGTCTTACCATACAGTTCAGCCTGGCTTTGAACTTAATATGTATGTAGCACAGGCTGGCCTCTAACTCAGAGAACCTCCTGTCTCAACCTCCCAAGTGCTGCGACTACTAGAGTGTGCCACCACACCTAGCTGACAGTAATCTTGTCTCAGGAAAAAAAAAAAAAAAAAAAAAAACTCAAAACAAATGAACAAAAAAATCCAGTCTCATTTACAATGATCATTTCTTTAAGTCAAATTTTCTACTCCCAGCAGACGGATTCCCACCACTCATAGAACAAACTTTTCATATTTCCCAATGTTGAGACTAATCACAATTCCTAAAGCAACCACAGTTTCTAAGAACTTACGCATAAAAAGAAGAGTGCTTCATGAAGCGGGACACACACACACACACACACACACACACACATTCTGACTAGAAAGGCAATTAAAATTTTCACATTACAAATATTAGTAAGTAAAACATTCCACTGAAATCCAGTCTATAAGTGTTTCTCCATTCAGAAACAGGAAAAACCATGGCCCCCACATTGTAAGAGCCATGCCCAATGTCCTGCATTTAACCAAAATGCACCAAAATGTCCCACATTTAACAAAGAAGCAGTGGCTTTAAAAGAACTCAATATTCCCTACTTAACCCCAGTCTTTCCTGTTCTATTAAAACTACATAAAAAGATAAATGACCCCAGCAAAAACCTTAAGGTACCATGATGCTTAGGCAATAACTACAACATTTGTTATACAAATTAATATCCACAGAAAGAACACAGATTTCAATCTCATGCTTAAAATCCCTAAGGACATGGTGGTGGTGCATGATTACACTTTGGAGGCTGAGGCGGGAGGACTGCCACAAATTTGAGGCCAGCCTTAACTACACAGTGAGACCCTGTCTCAAAAAAACCCAAAATCCTTCACTTTAAAGACTGAAGGGGCAGTGCATGCCTGTAATCCCTGCATTCAGGAGGCTGAGGCCAGCAGAGCGCTGTGAGGCCAGCCTGGGCTACATAGTGAATTCATGGCCAGCCTGAACTACCTATCATCAAAACAAAAACAAAAACAAAACCCAGAAACAAAAAATGCATTAGTAGCCAGGTGTGGTGGCACATGCCTGTAAACCAAGTATTATAAGACGCTGAGGCAGGGATATTTCTAGCCCCGCCTGGGCAATTTAGCAAGACTCTGTCTCAAAAAGTCAAAAGAGGATTGGGGATGGAGCTCAGTGCAAGGGACCTGGTGTCCAATCCCTACTACTGCCCTCCCCCAAATTACTGAAATACACATTAAAACTTTTAAGGGGAAAAGATATTTTGTATAGTACTTTTCAGCTTCTATGTATATTTACAATTTTTTTAATTAAAAAAAATTTTAACGCGTCTTTCACCATTCATGAGAAATTATGATATATAACATAATAATTAATCGTTTATGCTCAAGAACTGAATGCCTGGATTTGCATTCTGGCTCTACCGAGTCCTTAACAACCTGTTCGGGTATGACTTCTACAAAGTGTGAACAATAATAGTATTTACCTGGTAGGGTTACTGTGCAAACCTAAAATTTAAAGTGCTTAGCACTGAGCCTAAAACATAGTAAAAATTAAATACTATGGTCATGGTGCACAGCTGTAATCCTAGCCCTCTGGAGGTTAAGGCAAGAGGATCTAGAGTTCGAGGCCAGCCTCACACAGTACAAACCCTGTCTCAAAAAACAAACCAAAAACCACCAACAAAAATGCTTCTAATTGTTAACTTTTCAATAAACATAAGTTAGGATGGAAATTTTAATCCTGGACTTAGTCCCAAACCCTCATATCTGTATCAATCTGCTAATGGGGTAAAAATGATCCATTCACTGTAAAGAACACTGATTATTTATTTGCATTCTGGAGACACCCCAGACAGAAGCTAACTGCAAGCAGTGTGCAAGTGAATCTGGTCTTTGCTTGTATACAGGGGTTGCCTTCAGGCACCTGATCAACATCTGGCTCTCATTAAGTGACCAATATTTTTTGAAGAATAATGAAAATGAATGAAAACCTGCGGCCAAATAACAGCCCCAAAGTCTACAACAGGACTGATCGCCTCCACTTCTCTACAATAAGCCACTCTGACCTCAGGATGACCTAAATTCCACTTTAACTTCCATCCCTGGGCTACATTTCCAGAACTCACAAAAAAACGTCGAACAACAACACGACGAACAGGTGCTCTGTTATAGGTCGGACAGCAGCGCCCAAGTTGTGCTATATTTCAAATAGAAACTGGAGAACAATGCATCCTTATAAATGTCAGTAAAAATAAAAATCCGCATCCCTCTGCCTTTCATCTTCACAACACTCTCTGGGCCTACCTCCCTCTTCCCCATTGCAGCTCACCTGTTTTCTCGGTGATGTCAGAATCGGGGGTGTTGGCCCTGCTCGCTCCCCCGTCAGCGTTCTCTTCTTCCGCACTGAGAGAGATGGGCGAGGAAGGGCCGGGCTGGGCGGGCTGGGTGCGCTGGGGGAGCTGGGGGGTCGCTTCGGGCACGTCCTCCACCTTACTCCTTTTCTCGAAGCGAAAACGGTCCAAGTTGAAGAGGTTCATATTGGTGCAAACCACCGCGCTGGGGGCTGGGGCTCTGAATGAACTACCTGCGGGAGACCACACGGAGAAGAAAAGAGGACGTGAAGACAGCGCGCGGCACGAAGCCCCCGGCCGCGCCTGGCTCCCGCGGCGAGGAAGGGCCGGGGCAGGCCGGCGGCGGGGCGCCGCGATGGCCGCGCGTCATTGTTCGCCGCCGCCGAGGTGGGCAGGGCCCCGTCCACGCGCCGCGCCGCGCCCGCGCCCCTTCGCTCACCGCGCGCGCTCGCTGTCCGTCAGCCCCCGCCGCCAGCGCCACCGCAGGCCGCCCGCCGCCCGCCCGCCCGCGGCGCCCGCCTGAGAGGACCGCCCGGACCGCGCGTCGACGCCGCGGGGACACAAAGGGGCCCGAGGCGGGGAGCAACGTAGGCCGTGCGGGCCGGCGCCAGCCGGAAGTCGACGCGGCGCGATCGCAGCTGAGAGGAAGCTCGCGGGCTGGAGAACACACCGGGAGGCGGCGACGGCGTGCGCGGGGGCATCTCTTTCAACGCTCGCCCGCTTTCTTTCTTTCCTCAGTACTTACAGTTTTGCAGCCCCGATGTGATGTAACAAAGGTTGAAAGAAAAAAATAATTCCCGGCGTGAGGCGACGGTAGCCGGGCCGGGACCTTCTAAAGCAGTGCACTGAACGAGCGCGTAGTGATGACGCAACACGCAGCCTGGGTTTCTTTTTTTCTGTCCAAATGACTCTAGAGCAGAAAATGTCTCCGGTGTGCTCTGTTGTCATGGTAACTTGTGCCCGCCTCTTAGCCTGGTTGTAAGGCTGGGATTGTTTAGGTTCTCTGGGTTAGCTACGAAGTTGTTAAATAGTAAAGCGATAAATAACATTGTAACAAATAGCATCATAATTACAGTACATCTATACGTTTATAATATACATGGTATAATGCTGTGCTGTATTAGAAGTATATTTTCAATCCTTGCAACATTTTTACAAAATAAGGGAACTGAGGCCTGCAAATGTCAAATAATAAGGGGCAAAAATCCGGTGATGTTGAATCACAAAGCGTCCCTACTGTTGGCAGAACTGTTCTTAAAAGACAAGTAATGACAATTTCCTATCTCGATGGAAGTATTAGGAATCTTTTCTTCCTTTTTTCTTGTTTTAACATTAAACAGACAATTTTCTGTGAGTTTTAATGTGATATTGTGATCGGCATTTCCCTGAAAGAGGTATTACCATAAAGAATTGTTCTGCCCGATAAACCTGCCAATGAAAACAGATTGCATTCATTGTATATTATAAATAGCTGGGGGAATTGGCTGATGCCTGCGATTCCTGTACCTGGGAGGTTGAGGCAGTAGGGAGGCTGAACTACCACGAGTCCCGGTCTTGTCACGAACAAAAGACAAACACACGTTTTTACCATGCAAGGTACCCATATAACCAAGTGTATGGACCCAGAAAAATCCAAGAGTGGAACCTGAAAATTTGAGATTTCCGTTATGCCCATCTTTAATAGCCCATTGTTGCGTTTGGTGGGTCTGGGGTCACCAGGCCATCCTTAAAGCTTGTCTCTCTTCAATATAGAAGGAGGAAGAGAAGTCAGACTAGTGCAAAGCAAAAGTTACTATTTGCAGAATGCAGCAGTGCAAAGCCACTTGGAGTAGTGGGGGCTCAGAGCTGGGTCACTGCTGACTCTTGAACCAAGGTCCTGTTTTATGGGGTGGGGGTCCCCTCCCCCACCCCACCCACCCAGAGTCAATACCTGATTGATTGGAGGTTGGGTTTATTGCTAGGGATTTGGGTTTTCTGAGCTCATAGGGGAATTTGGGTAGGCATGACAACCTGCACACGGAAGTCACCTAAACAGTGCTGCCTGCACCGAGGCAAAAGCACACCTGTTGGCTTCAGAAGAAAAACCACAAAGCAGACTAAAAACTCCTTGCTTCCAAGCCTGTTTTTTCCTATCCTCGAAAAGGGTCCAGGAAACCCTACCTTAGGGTCCCTTCTGTCCCCACACCATGAAATGCTTGGCTTTATGCATGCACATTAAATGATGTCATTAAAGAATATATTTACTTTGCCAGGCCAAGGTCATGCTTGCCAGTAATCTCATCCACTTGGGAGGCTAAGGCTGGAAGATTCCAAGTGTGAAGCCAGCCTGGGCAAATTAGTGAGACCCTGCCTCAATGTACAATTTTTAGAAGGCCTTAGATGACAGCTCCATGGCAAAGTTCCTGCCTGGTGTGTTCAAGGCCCTGTGTTACTGAAAAAAAAAAATCATTGATAGGGGAGAAAAATTTGCAAACTACCTTTTCCCTCTGAATGGAGAGGAAAAACAGAAAGATGTAGTTAGTAAGATTTAAAGAAATGATACATGCAGAAGTCAGGGAATTAAGAAGCAACTTTTAAGTAACTAATGTAACTAATTTTACCCCCCATACCAATATAATAGAAAATCTTCTTGAGCTTTCTTCATTAGTTTGCAAGTGAAAGAACTCACTAAATTCAAGGCAGAATCAATCTTAAATCCTGAAGATATCACATTTCAAGAATTAAATACATACCTTGTAACTATTTTCCTTGAAATGCATACAGCCTATAAAGTTCAAAAAAATCAGGCAAAACTTTTTTTCTCTCAGACTAAATGCCAGATAGTCATGGTGCAGCTCCTACAAAGATTGTAATTCAATCATTTTCTAGATCACAAATATATTATTTATTTATGGAAGGAAAAAATGGTCATACTTTTAATTCTCTGAAAACATGTCTTTTTAAAAATGGTCCTAAAAAATATAAATCCATGTGATAAAGTCAAAGTGACAATTTCAAGAATGGAAAATTCATAGTGTAAAAGTACTCTGTTGAGACTAAAAATAAGTTTTAGTCATTCTTTAATATAGCATATCAGTTAGCTGTTGTTTGCCTCATAACTCCAGAATTTTAGTTACATAAAACTAAGCTTTCATTTCTCTTTCATGCATCTAGTGATTGGCTAGTGTGGCTCAATTTTACATTGCAATGCCTGCACATAGTAGATTTCAATAAATATTGAAACAAAAACTTTTAATAAATAGATTACCCTAGTTTGGTGGCACACACCTGTAATCCCTGAGAGGCAGGGGCAGGAGGATTCCAAGTTTGAGCCAGTGAGCAACTTAATGATTTAGTGAGACTCTGTCTCAAAGTAAAAAATAAAAAAAACTAGGAATGTAGCTCAGTATGAAGGTATGGTTCCAATCTTGTATTGCTAAATAAATAAATGAATAAATAAATATTGAGAGACAGGCAACTGCAAATAAAATATAAAGTAACTTGGATATCTTCCATACCAAAGAACAACATAAATCAGAATTTAAAAGTCTTCAAAAAGAGGTGACCAAAGTCAATAAAGAAAAAAAAAAAAGAAAAAATATATTAGGAAATTTAAACTAGATATAACAGATAAGCAAACATAGTAGGTAATGCCTTATTAGAAATTGATAGTGA